>JAJVSH010000091.1:0-206778 GCA_021460005.1 Tetramorium alpestre
TGTATATTAAAATTAACAAAATGTAATAACTGTTTCTCTGTAAAATGTCTTTTAACAAATGCCTGCATGTCATAGGTTAGAAACGTAGGTTATAACTGTAATGTTTTGAACCTACATCTGATGTGACGATTCGACAAATATTTTATTTGAGATTTTATTTGACGAGTATCTTATTTAGAGATTGCAGGCTTCAACCTCACGCGGATATCAGGGCAGAGCAAATAGCAGCCTGGAGAAGCTTGGTGTTGGAATACTATTGCATCTCGAAGCAGGCAGTTGTGGATGTGCGTGAAGTGCATCCTCTATTCAATAATGCTGACATAAACAGTATCCTTTATATACATCACATTAAGTAACACGTACTCTTTTGCCAATTTTGTCCTACTGTATATTTAACTGCTATCACTAAGATTTCCTGCTGTTCCGTGGTGTTCTCAGTGAGCTAGTCTTATTATAATTTGTTAAAGTTTCCTTTTATAACATTTTATAATAAGTTTCATAATGTACAATTAATTGAAATAGTGTATCTATCTATTCTTGAAAGTTCCTTAACAATGTGATAATAGGAAGGTTACCATCCAAAGCTGTGCTTTTGATATCGGAAGAATTAGGAAAATCGGGAAATGCGTCTCCGCTAGACAAGTCAAAACAAAGTTTATTGGCACACTTCAGAAGAATGGGATGACATAATATATAATTGGGCACAGAAAAATGGCTTTATTGGTTCTGTGTGTACGTTTTTTTAACTGACGCAAGGGAAAGACATGGCTGAACAAGGTACATCAAATAATTGAAATATTTAAATAATTTGTCATATAGGTGAATAGTCTTAATTAATGGTATTAATCATCATCGTATCTTGTCCTAATTTAGAATTCCATCTGGATACAAAAGTACTGATCATGAAACAAACTCCAAGAAGCTTGGATTTTGCACTCCAGAATGTCTGCTCATCTGCAATCTTCAAATCCTAGGGACCATTTTCTATTATATTAATTGTCCTGTATCAGTCGAGCATAATGAATTATAAACAGCAAGCCGCGTGGGTGCAGTAATGTAAAATATTAACGCAATGACTCTTTGTTAATTTTGCACTTTTATGAAATTTATGATAAAGACTGAAAACTTTTTAACAATTGTAATAAATTTATATTTTTGTAATATAACTATAAGTACGTCGAGCATTTACAAAGGGGCAATTATTTCTTCTCTCTCGATATTTCTGCATCTGTCTACGACGGTTGACCAGAACAATAACAGAGATCGTGCTACTGCTCTAGCGATACAGTTTCTACCGTTCTTCACGTGAATATAATTTCTAAATATGTATTCTAACGAAATTATTAATATATTACTAATAGCAGCATATATGGATACGTGCGCTTCCCTGGAATTATGTCTTCGTTTTAATTTATTATGTATAAGAAGATTTATAAATTATGAGGAATCCATTTCTGGGGATCTACATTACTTGCAACACATTTCCGATACAGCAACATTTCGGGATGTAAACGACTTTATGAAAACTTACGGGAATTTACTAATTTGTAAAAACGATGGAACTTTTTCGAAATACAATATCAAGACAGCCAAACATTCGAATTATCTCACAATCCTTTGACATTATTTCATGCTATGCGACTATTAAATTATGTCTCAGAACGCGAATGTCTAGTCATTCATGTTGTAGGTGCGAATTCCAGCGGAGAAGTTACCTTAATAGCATGGGAAGTTTTGCTACATTTAACGGACTCTATTGTCATTGGTGATTATAATGATAGGACCGGAATTAATACTAAAATCCTATTCGTTATACTTTTGCAACAATTGTGTGTCACGAGAGAAAAATACTTCGTTGCAGTTTCACAATGTATTAATAGGACTACGTAAAATGTAAATAATTCGTTGTTTGTAAAACTGGACATCGTCACAGGATTTAACGTAGAGTTTCATGTGGAGAAACTCAATTCCACAGAAACGTGGGCGAAGTCCATACAAGTACTAGCTAAACAAAATTGTCCATTTGTCTTCACATATTGTTATACGCGACAAGAATTAGAAGATGATCTAGACAGAGTTAACACAATCCTGGATAGGAAGATAGATTCTTTATAGCAGAAAGAATCCATTTGCTGGTTTAAGACCATACAGAATGATAGGACGGGAAAAAGTGTATTATTTGAATCATTATATGACTCTACAGGACAGGATCTGTGTCCTTAACTGCGTAATTTTAACGACCGATACAAACTAAAGGCTACCTATATATTTTATTATCCCAAAATTTTCATGTTTTTATAGCATTTTTGCGAAATCTATCCGATTTGATAAATAATTTTTACTACACATTTAGAAACTGAAAAAGCAATGAGTTAATAGAATCTATTACAAAGATGGTTCTGTATTAGATTCTGGATTAGACGCGCAACGCCAAGAAATTGTATTTCATGATACATTCGAAAATATAAATGACAGTATTGAAAATCTAAATCATACGTGATGTAAATTGGAGGTAGATTGTCTCTATAGCGGAAAGAATGCATTCGTTGGTTTAAGACCATATAGAATGTTCGGGCCGGAGAAAGTATATTATTGGAATAATTAACTGTCACATAACTGTCTACAGAAATCTATGTTCTTAACTGATATGTGTAATTTTAATGACCAGTACTAAACTGCTACGTTTCATGTCAGAGAAAATCTTATTGCGTGAAATGAAGAGTATGATTTAAATAGAATTTATTAATTAATAAATAAAAGAAACGCGAAGGAAATTATAGAAACTACAACTGTGGATTTAGACATGACTTTACAGAACAAACTTCAAGAAACTTGGACTCTGAACTTCGGAATGACTGCTCACATACATTATACATATGTTTTTCAATTTTAAGTAAATGCAATATATGTTACATTTGATTGAAATATATTGGAATTTTACTTAGCGAATTTTGACTTCGTATATATACTTTGACTATTATAAAATGGATAATATAGAAAATATTTCGGATAAATTAAATTTGATAAAAGATGATAAATAATGTTAATGTAATTTTTGCAAAAGAGAAATTTCATCCGATAAATATTTCTGATAATATTGTTAACAGTAACTAGACATTTATTTAAGGAAAAAAATTTATAAAATAAATAAAATAAAGAATATAAAAAATTCATACTAATTAAACAAAAACTACTAATCTATTATCTCGTGTCTTGCATAAAAAACGAAATAAAATTGATTAACTAATGTCGGTTATAAATCTATTTATAACCGACATTAGTTAATCAATTTTTAAAATCAAAATTTGGCTCACCGATCCGATGCACAAAAGGGTGGAATCAGCCACGTAGCTATGATGATACTGTAACATACAAATATAAAATTCGAATTAAAGCGATGTTCAAAATGATCAACATTTCGCAAGATAATTCTTACGCCTATAAATTTGTTTCAATGAAAAAATACAATTATCTATTTTCAAAGATCTCATAATGATAAACTTTTATAATTTTAAATTACTTAGCGAAATAAAAGAATCCGAATAAATAAGAAGAAACTATTAATTTTATACAAATAAGATATGATGCTTACCCCAAGGTTGCTCCGTCGAGGCCCGATGTCTATCCTAGACCTCTTCCTCCTCTCAGGACATTTGGCAGTTATTATCAGGCAATGACACTGCAACATACAAAATTCATATTAAAGAGGCATTCAACATGATTCAACGTTTAAAGAAATAATTCTTATGCGTATTTATTAGTAAAATATAACTGCGGGCTCAATGGTCGGTCAACGGCTACGCGGGAATTGGTGGGAATGCGCGGGAATCGTGAAAGCGCGGGAACTGCTGAGAAAGCGCGGGAACTGGTGAGCCTAGTCGCCGAGCGCCGAACGCGGAACGTTGAATATTTTATTAAATATATCAAAATTTTAAGAGCAACTATGTTTCAGCTGCTGCTCGTATAGCTCGTATAATACATATATTAATTTAATTATAATAAATAATTTTATAAATTTGTAAAACTATATTAATTTAATTTTAATAAATAATCTGTATTATATGGTTTATATTATGGCGATGTTCTGTTTCATATTACTAGAGAGAAACCTAAGAACGGCCAATTATTAATAAAATTTGTGGAACATTCAATGCTCGCGACGACAGCTACGCGGGAATTAGCGGGAATGCGCGGGAATCGAAAAAGCGCGGGAATCGAGAATGCGCGGGAAACGACGCACCGAGGGTCGTCGAGTTGCCGGTCTGCCGCCGCTGAGCGCCGAGCGCGGAACGTCGAATATTTTATTAAAATTTTAAAAGCGAATGGCCAACAAATTCGAACGCGACGGCACCCGCCTGAACGTAACGATACTACGCGAGTCAATTAACCGGGTACGATGGCACGATCGCGAAAAAATAGTCCAACGTCGAATAATTTTACGTGTGTATCGCGAGATATACTTGAATCTGCGTAATCACGAATAATGTTTCGAGGAGTAATAATAGCTCCTGCACACAGGACGCAGTAACGCTTGCCGCGCGGCGAAAGTTGGGTGCAGTAGTCAATCAAAATTGGATTGACATTAACTTTTTCCGCGCGATGATTTGGACGTTGGATGATTTGATTGGCACCCAACATCCACCGCGCGACAAGCATTTACCGCGTCCTGTATGCAGGAGTCATAATAGCGACGCAATACGCGCTGGAGCGCGCTACGCACCATTACCTGTCCGCCCGAGCCTCGCCGTGCAAATGGCGGCAGCGCCGCAGGCCGCGGCGAACGGCGGGTGTCTTCACCTGCCCGCGCCGCGTGTCGCGCGCGTTCGGTGGCGCTAGGCGGCTCGGCGCGCTTGACGTTCCGCGTACCGCTGACTCCTGAGCAATGCCGAGCGCGCCCCGAGAGAACCGAGAGATGTCCATCTTTCCTGGGGCGGCTCGGCGCGCTCGATGTACCGCTGACTCCTGAGCAGTGTCCAGTCTGTCCAGCGCGCTCCGAGAGAACCGAGAGATATCTATCCTTCCGTGGGGCGGCTCGCCGCATAATGCTGGGGTGCGCCGCGAATGCTCCTTATAAAGCAACCGTGTCGAAATTTACTTACGAGTTAGTGTTGCGGCCGTGCGCCGCCTAGCGGCGGCGCCTCGCACTACATAGGAGCCGCAGCGGTCCTTATAAACCAACGGTGTCGAAATTTACTTACGAGTTAGCGCTGCGGCCGTGAGCCGCCTAGCGGCGGCGCCTCGCACTACATAGCAGGCGCTACGGCGATATCGAAAACCGACAGTGAATGTAGCCACGTAGTTCTACATCCACGTTGGTGCTAAAGTTAGGCCAACGATCGGTCCCGCAAAAAAGGCTGGGATGGCTGCTCTCAGGTCTCAGGTTTCTCTCTGGTATCAGAATCATCGGAAATGACTTCTCTATATTAAATATTTATCCAAAATTTAATAGATATATTGAAATCTACGTGATTCATTATAAGTATATGTTTCAGATTCGTGCACTTTTCGTATACGCATATGACTACGGAACATGCGCATGTGGCTACAAAGCATATTCATGTTTATGTCTCGTTGGTACAACAGATTTCCTAACCTCAATAAGTCACGTTAAAGAGGACACACCGCGCATGGTGAGGTGGATTCTGTGAGAGAATTGATAGAATATATTCTATCAATTGAGGTTTACATATATTTGTGCGTATTATTAAGTTAGCAAACTTGGAAAGCTAAACCTTCTTTTTTGCAAATATGTGTGTAAATTTTTCTTATTGTATTAAAGCAAGAGATGCCTTAGATCCTAAATCTAAGTTGTTTTATGGATTATTGCTTTTTCAGAGATCTTTAGATACTTCCAAGTTGCATAGCTCAGATCCTACAATGTTGAAAGGAATGGTCATCTTAATAACTTCTAGTGCCCTGGTGACAGAAGTAATATGGCAGTTGTACAAGATGTATAGACGATCTCAAAGGAAAGTGATTAATACTGCCAATGGCTGTACAAAACAGTTTTGCAAAGACACAGAAGTAAATATCGATGGCGAAGTCATGCTTTTTTCAAAAGACTCTGCTTTATGTCGACCACATCTGGGACATCTGAAACCATGTGCAAAGTTAGATTGTCCTGTAAGACACTTGAGGTAATTTCTCCAATGTAGTATAAAACATAAGAAAATTAAAATAATTTATTTTCTTTATTTAATGTATAAAACATATCTGATACATTTGCAGGCGAATTTTAGATTATTTGGATTCTGCAACTGATAGTTTGGATGTATGCATATATTTCTTTACATTCTCAGAGTTAGCAGAGGCGATTATAAAGGCCAATAACAGAAATGTTGTCGTAAGAATGATATTGGATGAGTCTATGGCACAGAATGATACAAGCCAATTGATGCAATTTTATAAAGAAGGTATATAAGTATTTTGATATTATATAAAGAATTTAATTTAGACACTTCATTTAATCTGAAATTCCTATTAGATGGATAATGCAGCAACATTATTCATATAATCATTATTGCATTATTTTGCAGGAATTAAACCAAAATTAAAAAAATTGGATACTTTAATGCATCACAAATTTGTTATTATTGACAATAAGATTTTGATAACAGGCAGCTTAAACTGGACTAAATCAGCATTTTTTGGAAATTTTGAGAACATTATAGTGACTAATGACCCAGTATTAGTTAAACCATTTATAATTGGATTTGAAAGTATGTGGACATTTTTCAATTCTACAACTACAGAAGATTCTAATCATAATTCTAGAAATTCAAGTTTTAGAAGTCTTAATATATCTACATCTTAATTTTGTAAGAATTAATTAAAAAAATTTAAAGTATTTATTAAAATTAAACAAAGAAGAATACATACATTTTTATTTTACTTTTTTATTTTTAATATGTTAGAATAAGATTTTTATCTCATGGTATATTGACTGATTTTTATAAAACAAACGATAAAAAAATTAATGTGACAATTTTTATTAAGATTAATTCTGAATTTATGTTATATTTAC
The DNA here is from genome assembly GCA_021460005.1 of Tetramorium alpestre. Classification (NCBI taxonomy): domain Eukaryota; kingdom Metazoa; phylum Arthropoda; class Insecta; order Hymenoptera; family Formicidae; genus Tetramorium; species Tetramorium alpestre. The sequence continues at coordinate 7,025 of JAJVSH010000091.1, forward strand.
TTAATTCTTTTTATTTTGAACGTATAAACTCTTTATAAACATATAAAGAGACAATGCAGTTTCCATATATGTCAATTCTACATGTTCCTATAATATTTTGATGTAGAAAGACAAAGATATTTTATCTGATGTATGTATGTATAAATACAGTATTTAATGTGAAGTAAAAGATATTTTTATATTTTTTTGTTGTCCAGTTCTGTATGTGTACGTATATGCATTTTTTTTCAAAATAATTGATGTGAATACGAGATACTAATAGGAATTAATTCTCTAATCGGATAAGTCTTTATGCTTTGGTGGATTAAATTTGATGCGATAACATACAGCGTAGGTGCATCAAAGGGAGTTGCCATGACGATTCTGACGTCATGATATTACGTCTTGGTATTAAGGATAGTCATTGTTTTTGCACAAATGAAGCTGCGCTCGTGATGCATATTGATTTTCTTTAACTGGGAACAGTCATGGTCTTCAGAGTTCACGGCCGCGTATAAAGAGTTCCGAAGGATTAGTAGAGATTCGATTATAAATTGCAACTTGGCATATGATTAAATCAATGAAACTTTATTTTGTGTTTTAGTTAGTCTAAAGTCTATAAAGGAAAGATTACATTTTGTAATATCTTGAATAGAAAAATATATTTCTATATTCTTACAATTAGTTATTATCGAATCGAATAGATGTAGAATAAACTGTATAAGAAATTTAATTATAGTTTAATTAACTGTATACGAAATTTAATTATATATTAATAATATTTTTGTCAGCGATATCATTTTGATATAACAATTTTTTCAAAATTTTAATTTAGTCCTTTTTCTGTTCAATTTCATGCAAAAAAATTTGTACAAATTTAAAAACTATGAAATAAATATATTTAAAATATATGTGCCATTTTTGGTGATAAGAAAAAAAGGATTAAGCATTAAAATAATTGATAAATTTATAAATTAAACGTAAATAATTTATCATAAATTTACATCAATTCAGATATAAATAAATCCCTTTATGCAGAGAAGGGAAGAAAATTCTCGATTTATTAATTTTCGATTCATACTTGCGTTCCGCGTTTCGTGAATTTTTAGATATTCTTACATGTTTGTTTAAATTTTTTGAATAAATGTCGAATAAAACATTGTTAATCGTCGTAGCTTACTAAAAAGTCTATAAAAAGTACCCAACTTCCCATTGCGAATTTTAAATATTTCATTTCAAATTGTCTCAATTTTCAAACTATTTTGCGCCTTTTCAATCGCCATGACAGTATTAGCGGCACGTCGGTTTGGAAAGCGGAGCGCAAGTAGCTCCGCGTTTTTCATAGATTTTACCCGTTTTTAGTGCGTAATGAATATAAGTTTTTGTCGAGAGTGCCGATTAAAGGAACGGGCGATTGTCGGAGTGTCGGTTGCCACGGATTTTCGCGATCGATGCTACTTCGAAGATTGCGATTGATGTTCTCCCGTTACGTGTCGCGTCTTGAAAGCGAAACGAACCTCGTTCAAATTCCGGTAAGTTCAGATTCCGGTGACATAGATAAGCGAAAGTGACCCTTACGTTAATACGAGAGAATCGACGAGTAACTGACGTACTTTTTACCAGACAATATAACCTAAATTTAGATCATTTTGATCACATCGCATGTGTTTATTGCATTCAATAGTATATTCGCTACAGATGAAACACGAAAAGTATTACAAATAGTATATAATATGTCAGTAGAGAGCGAATTTGCGACAGCTTTGTCAAGTAAATTCCGCGCGATCGTAGCATCTTTTATCGTGTCGATAATCAAGAAACACTGCTGTGCCTCACGTCGAGATTTTTATGCCGATCATATGCAATTTGCGATAGTTTCATCAAATAAACTCTATGCGATCGTAGCATTTTTCGGGCAATAAATTTTTATAGATTAGATCATGCACGTGAAAAAGAATTATTGGTCATAGTTTTATCTATAAATTAGAAACAAAATAGATGTACTGTATCAGTGTTGTAACTGTTTGTAGAATTATTCGTGGATTAATTGAAATATAAAATACTAATTGGACAGTGATCGCGATAATTTTTTTATTAACTGCGATTGTTACTTATAATTATTTTGTAAATTAAAATCATGAACTCGATGTATGTTATTTCTGTGATCAGTGTACTTCTAAAATCGTATGCATAAATTAATCAGAAGACAATAATTAAGCAAAGTTTGCAATAATTTTTTTTGCAATACTTTATCAGCCGCGATCACTGCTTGTAATTCTTCTCCGCGATTAAAATCGCGAAATCGATGAGTTATTTTTGTGATTGTTACGTTCGTAGAAGTATATACATGAGTTAATTAAAATACATAGTATTTATATTTGTAATAAACGACAATATTTCTGGATATAGTAATTAAGTAATTAGTGTTTATTCATGCAATATAACTGATATGTAATACATATCTAATAAACGATAATATTTACGTACATAGTAATTAGCAGTGATTACGATCATTTTCTGATTAGCTGTTATTGCTGCTTGTAGATTAGAAGTGGGTCGATGAAGTTAATACTGTTATTATGATTGTAGAATCGTGTTTGAGTTAATCGGAATATGGAGTAGTAATTGGCGGTAGACGCGATTATGTTTTCATTAGTCGCGATCACTGCTAGTAGTTGTTTTGTAGATAAGAACAGTTAATTCGCCATATTGCAAGTGTTACATTTATAAAATTACGTGCATGAATTAGTTGGAAGTTTTTTTAATATCACTTCTTACTTTTTATAATAGAAATAGCAGTAAGTTATATAGTGGGTATAATAGACTACATATTATAGTTGATAACAGATTACAATTAAAATTGTTATAGTTCATGCTACGATCGCTACGATTATTAAAATCATTTGCCTTATCGTGTTTTATTATTATAAACTTTTATGCTATTGGAAATTGCTTCTTTAACTTATTGGAAATAAATATGGTATAAAAATAAGAGCACGTGTAATGTCAGTGGTGTTAAGAAAAAAAATATCAAGTGATCATGTTGTGCTGTGCAGTAATAAATTTTAATTCTTATAAATCTCTTACTTAGAGACAACTTGAGTCTGAGACTATTATAATATCAAAATTCTAGCGTGCGCTTATCGCGTTTAATGGAAAATTTATCAACGCCTAATTTATCATTTATCATTTATCTCTTTTAACCGGTAAATTATATATGAAAAGTGAATAGGTAGGTGTAAATGAGAACTTAAATGAATAGACAATGTATAAGTATGTAAATTGTGTGTGGTGTAATCGCGAGAAGATAGAACAATTCCATCTTAATCGCGCGCGAGATGAAGTGCAGTGTGGAAACTCCCAGTCAATTGTATGGAAACATTCAATCACGCTTGTACGTGCTGCATTTGCGACGCCTTAAAGGTCTTCGGGGATGACAAGGGGACTGGTAGAATAAACAACTTTCCGTGGTCCAAGACAACGTCAAGGTAGGAAATTTTTTTAGGAGCTATCTATGCATGCATGGGCATTGAGGCATCATTAATGCAACATATTTGAAAATGAAATATTTATTTTATCATAGAATATATAAAAAATTTAATTTTTTGTATAATGTACAACTTTTGGCTTGCTTTGTAATGGATATAACATTTTGAAAATTTATCTACCTTTGTAAAGCTAATACTTTATTTTCAATATTTTATAATTGAAAAAATTCTGATTCTTTTTTGTAAAATACTATTATATTATCGACATGTTTCGAAATGATTTTGTAATAATAAAATTAAAAAAATATGAATTCGAAGTTATAAAATATGTATTTTTAATTTTAATTGTATGAAAACAAGTTATATTTTTTGTTCACATAATAAAAATTTAGTGACATTTTATTTAAAATTTCTAAAAAAATTAAATTTCCCAAAAAACTTTTACTTGAAAATGCTTTAAAAATTTCCTTTCTAAAATCGAAAAATTATTGGAACTTTTTTTACATTTAGAGTGATATAGGAAAAATAGTTGTTAAATCTCTTGATGAGTTATTCGAAACTCTTCAAACAGTTTTTCAAGTAATCTAACTTTATTATTCTTAACATTATAAGCGGTGAAAAAATGAGACACTTTTTATGACTTTCTTTTTTAAATAAAAATTTTTTAAGTTTTTATGAATAATTTTCTATGGAAATCTAATTCTTTTTTTCTAATTCTGGGTAGAGTATCTTGAAATTTCGATTGGTATATTAAGACTTAATAAAACTTACATTGAGATAAGAAATAGTTGTAACTAATTTTTATATAACGGAAATATGAAATTGGGATTTTATAATTCTTATTTTCTATACTTATTAATTTTTTCGAACAATTTTAAAATAAAAAAAAACAAATCTCTATTTATTGTATTAAAAATTTTTAAACAGGTTTAATATTATTAATTAATAATAATTTAACAGATAAATTAAGAACAGATGTATGAGTTTCGAAACATTCATGATGCCTTGTATGTACATATTACGCGATACGAATAAAGAACAGTTTTAGACTGAACTATATCATAAACGAAATCGTACAAATCGTGGAAACTGGTCGTTACATGTCGAGTTATACTTGCGAAATTTTCTCACAGATTGGAAAATCAAACTAGCGTAATCATGAAGACCATTATGCTCACATGCTCATTATCGACGTCTCGTTTCACAATCTTTATAAAGTTTCATTAATCTAATATTAGTTTCTACGCTTTGGGAGCGCGAAATTGTTTTCACGAATAAAGTCTCGAAAGTACTCTTGCGACTACGATTTATTCGATTGTTTATCGGCGTCTCGTTTTTATTCGCTTCCTTTCCTTCGAGCGGACGATTTTAGAAGTCGAGTGGAGCCGGATTGTCGCCAGAAAGAGTTTGACAAAGGTGTAAACGCGAGTATGTCGAAGTGCTCTGAACACCTGCCAGGTGTCATAAAAGTTGTGATTCGTCGCTCGCGAAAAGCTATGATTTTTCACATGAACATATTTACAATAATGCTTTTATAGTGTATACAACAATGTTATGCAATTATATTAGATTCTGAATATCTATTACGATATATTCTATATACAAGTTGAAAAAAATTCTTTGATTATAATTAATATCTTTATGAAAGAAACGAAAAAAATTTTTTACTTTTCATTAAGAAGACATAATTTATTTATAGATGTGTTCAAGCAAATCTTACTTATTATATTAAAACTATCCCTTGTTAAATAAAGTAAAATAAAGTAATTTAATTGAAAATTTAATCTATCAAATTATCAAAAATTTAATTTACTGATTTTTTTTCCTCGTTAACTATATTTTACATCACACTAAATCTTCTTAAACCGTTAGATAATATTATTATCACGTCCTATGACACGCAAGTGTTTAATATTACGTATAATTCTTAGTCATGTTGAAACTTTACTTATGCGTGTTCATGCAAAATTAATCCTTTGACAAGGGTTGATAATTCTGAAGTACCGCACGCATACATGTGCGCTTGCGGGCTTAATTCTGTAACGTGTAGTTAGCCGTATTGATTGCCTATTTTTAGATACACTGACGGCAACCCTGCCGTCATCAAATATTAACCCTTGGCCCGAAATAGATCTGCGCCCCGTCGACTATACTTATTATTTTGAAAAGAACTGCTACTACTTATTATTTTGAAGAAAGACAAAAAAAGAAAGCAAAAAGAAACTAGCGAGCAATCGCGATGAGATATTTCTCGTTTTATCGCGCATTATTGTGATACATCATTTGAATTTATAGTAATCTTTTTTTGAAGACTTATAACCTACATATATCTGAGAGAAAAGATAATACTTTGAAAATATGACGCATATTATTCGATTATTATATGACTGCTTTATAATTAGTATAATATGGATATAATATAATATAATATGAATAGGTATGTATAAAATCTTTTCTTACCAAAGAGTGGAATTTTATTTTAAACATTTATTATAAAGATATACATATTTAAAATGATATACAGGATATTTCAATATTATTTAATAATATTTTAATAATTTTGAATACTCTTTTTAGCCAATGGCTGGAAATAAAATTTCCTGAAAAAACTGTCTTTAATTTTTAAAATTTCTTATATCTTATTATTATATAATTCTAACTTTGCAATAAACTCTACTAATGTACTTCAAATTAAAAGATATTATTAAAAAATATTAAAAATAGTAATTAATTAAAAAATATGGTCTCGCCACTTATTTTATCTCTAAAAGCTAATTTTATTTCTTATTTTAAACCAATTTAAAAAAAAAATTTTCTTATCAATTAATTTCAAATCAACTTAAAAAAGAGATTGAATATTATTTGGATATTTATTTTTATCTAATAATAATATCTAATAATAATGTTTAATAATAACATAATTTAATTTGAATTACTCTATGCAAAACCGTATCCACTTTTATATGCTTTTATTAACGCTGTATCTTGTGATACAATAATACTGTCGCAGAATAGAACAATTTGAAGTATAAATGAGAAATGCTACAAATGGAAGCAAAACTCTAACTTGAAATATTATCGATTTATGTTTTTCCAATGTAACTTTTGCGCTAAAGTTACAATAAGCGAAAATAGCGCTGATATTCTTAACTGTCGGAAATCGCGTACATGTGCGTCTGTGTTATCTTCGAAAATATCCTCCAGAATACATACTTATTCGGATGCTTCTGGTGCTTTCGAATTTAAAATCGGCTCGAGGTTAAGAGTCGCAATTAAAAGTCGCAGATTTTTATTAGGACCGATTAATGCTGCGAATTAAGAAAACCAGTTTCTACTTGCATTCAAGAGGAGGGAAGGTTATTTGCGATATGTTTCTGTCTAATAGCGAGAGATGTTCCAACGCGCAATCGCGTGCATTCTCGTCCTCGTCCTTATCATCGCCACATTTTTATAGGTTGCATCCGCCCCGCGAAAGGCGCTTGAACTCGGTAACGGGGCGAACGACCTTTAATCCTGTCTCTCTCTCGCGAGGCCCCCCTCGTACGTACACATGAACACGCCAGGGAGCGTTTTCTTTGACGTCAGAGGGCAATCATGCAACGTCGTAAAGCGAACATAGAACCCTACCGTCGAAATGCTCTGGATGATTCCACCGTAAATTCGCATACCCATCGGTTAGTCCCGATTCCATAAGAGATAAGTGCGTTGAAAGGGGCTGATAGAAGCCTTGAGGAAATAGATGGATTAAAGAATTAAAGAAAACTCATTCCTGTGAGATTGTACATTCAAAATTAGATATTATTTGTAAAATTCTTTAAATTATAACCCCTGATACATTAAAAATTCGTAATTTCGTAGAAAAAAATGGTTATCTTTTCATTCAACTATTTTTAAAAAACGTTGAGACATTGTGCATATTACAAAACAAAGATTTATATTAAAATTTCCCCATCTTCCTTAAAAATCTCTATGTAATTATATGTAAACAATCTTTGAAAACTTAGATTTCCCTTGGTAACCGTCAAGAAATTGTCATATTAAAAATGATTAAGATATTAAAGTGTCGCTGCAACCGATGCACCGATCACAGTGTGCACCGATACATGTGGAACGTTGTCCGTACGATATATAAATAGGTTGAACGGTATGAAAATAGACATCGGGGCGTTGGACCGGAGGATCGATGACGATACTCGTCCCCGGTGGCGGCTTGCCCGGCTTTATTTTTCGTCAAGTAACCGCATTACGCGACTTGGTCGAGACAGCACGTCTGCGTGAGAAGGCGCCTAACATCAACTCGCATTAGCTCTCGATGTACATTTATATTTCAACTTCTATACAAGATCATAAATTTAACTTTTGTGCTCCTGATGTATAAAATGATAGACATACATAACATTTTTTACGTTTTTATAATGCATAATTTTACAGCTATTCAGTATTCTTCTCTACAAAGTTTCCGACATGATTCAGTTCATTTCGTTTTTGAAGTTTGCAATTTACTAAAGATAAGAAAGAGAAGGTAACGCACTTCTGCATTTTTCTCTTTTCTTTGAATATTACACAATATTTTTACTGTGTAATATAATATAGAAAAATGGAATTATTTCAAATAATTAGAAATATTACATTCTTCGTTTTCTTTAACAAATGTAAATTTATTTATTGTTAAATATCTACTCACAATTAGACTTTTCTGAAATTTTTAAAATAAAAAAAAATTTTTTTTATTGTAAAGAGGGTTGATTAATTATTTTATATTTTATGTTAATAAAATTTTTGAAAACTACTTTTCTATCAATCTTTTTAAAGAGAACTGAATAAAGTTTCTATAATAGAAATAAATAAAATTCTTTTTTTCTAAATTATAATATATCATGCATAATTTTTCTATTGAAATAGAAATAAATATTAACTAACAGTATTATTTTATTTTATCACTCTAATTTTAATTTAATACAATTTTCTAATTTAATACAAATTTTTTAATTAATGATTCTATCAATTTTATTGATCTATTAACTTTGGATATTAATAATAAGTATAATAAAAGTGTAATAAAAGTAATAAAAAACTATTACATTATTAAATATTAAATATTAAAATATTGTTTTTCAATACTCGTAAATATTACACATATTTGCTGTTTGAAAATTGATTGAATCTCTCTTCGTGTGTTATATTACGATGCGTTTAAACATACCTTCGCACTGTATGTATATGTACTTGATGTCCGCTTTGAGGAGATAACGTCCTGTCAAGTATCCAGTCGGTTTGGTGCTTATCAAAACAAGCCGCCAAGAATATTCTCTACGTGGATGGAAATAGCGGCACGCTGGTCCAAAATACACGCGCATCGGAAGGAAGATGTTGGAACGCGGGTGCATGTCGAGACATTCGTTTGCTGCATGCACACCAGTGGCGTAACTAATGGTTTCAACATTCGGCGTTGCCAGCAAAATTAAAAACTAGAGAAGAGAGAAAAAAAGGGAAAGAAAGAGAAAAGATAGAAAAAGAGAAAGAAAGGAAATGAAACAAGAAACAAAAAGAAAAGGAAAGAAAGACAAAAAAGGGGAAAAAGAAAATTAAAAAAAGAAAGAAGGAACAAAGAGAGATATTAAGTTTGTTTTCAACGAGATTGATTTTCTTGAAAGTAAATGTAAATTATTACATGAAAGAATGTATTTGTTTTTTTTCTCATTCTTTTATATCAAATTATGATAACTATCTCGGTTAATGAGCTACAATGAGCCTGTTATATGTTCACGGTATTGAATCCTACATATATTTGAATTAGAATATGTATTGGAATACATAATATATATAATGAAGCAACGGAAAAGTGGGCCGAGGATATGTCACACAGCTGTGTCGCCTAGTAAAGATTAAATAAGTAAAGATCTTAAAATATTCTTTGGAGTATTACGTACTCGTATGTCAACGAATATCAGGACACTTCGCATCGCGGAGGATGAATTTATCTTGGCACTCTTAGAATCGAGCAAGTGACGTTTAAGCACTCTCATCAAACGTCATAAGAACGACAAACGTGCAAATGTACTTAATGACAAGTTGGATGTAACATCAATTAAAGATAAGATAATGTTTTTGTAATATTGAAGTAGTATCGCGGTTAAATCAGTGTTACGAAGAAGGAGAGAATATAAAAATTTAAAAATGTAGTACATTCAAGAATTTAAAATAATATATTAAATAAATGAGAGGAATATATTAATTATAAAGAAATTAATATATCTGAAAAATGTTTTAAAGATTTAGTCATTATGATTGAAATATTTAAAAAATTTTAATTTAATTTATAATTACTTAATATTAAATTTAATTTATAATTACTTAATATTTTTACTCTTTTGTATTTTACAATTTGTTTTATTATTTGTTTTATATAATATAATTTTATTTATTTATAATTATATATAAAATTTATTTTTACATATCTCTTTTTAAATTCCGAGAAATATAAATAATGTAAAAAAAAAACAATAGAAAGAAGATTAAAAATTTTATAATTTAAAGTTAATTAGAGAAAACTTTAAATTGTATACAAGATCTCATTAAATATTATGAGAAAGTAATTATATTGTTCAAGAACAAAGACTTAAAGTTGTGCTTCTCTTCTCTACACTGGAGGAAGTTTCAAGTGTTCTCGAGACTTGCGAAATAATTACATTGCCTCTTGTGAAGTTCACCTTTGCCTCAGCTATTCGCGTGCGCTTCCAAAGAAATAAGCGAAAATTCCACGTTCGCGTGTTCTTACCCTGACATCAAGGTCGAGTCTGGTTAGAATTTCTACACAATTAAAGTTGACTAATGACCTTGCTAATGGCGCGCATGCTTATGTTTCTCGATATAGATGCAAATATCGAATTACGCGATATTCATCTCGAAGTTGTGTAATGTCGTTGGTAATTTCCACGATCTAAAAAACTGTGAAAGATCTGTCGGTCTTTCTGTCAATTATTATGACAACAAGTATGTAACAATCGCGCTTGTTACATCGCGCATCTATTTGCTTCGATACGGCGATTCCAGGGAAACGAGAGGCAGGGTGGTTGGTTGCTTTCAGCTGGCCCGGGTATCCAGGGTTCGTCGCCATAGCGACACCCGAGCTATGGCTAGCCACCCCATTCTACAGTATAGCCGGATGTAGACCGCGTAGGTTGAAAAATCCGAACGACGCGCTCTAATTAATCCGCTGATGCACAATTCAATTTGTACTCTCGCTAAAAGTTACACAAGACGTAATCTAGATAATAGATTTACTAGATATGTAGATGTATGGGCAAGGTAGATAGTTGTTTTTAGGGTGAAGCTTCAATAACAAAATCATAGTTTAATAAAAAAGAATCTTTATCTGATAGACAAATTTATACAGGAATAAAATCTATTTAACATAAATACTATTAATAATGAATAACAATAACTAATAGCAAATAATAATATAAATGATAATATAAAATAATTTTAATCTAAGAATAAATAAAATATACATGATCTTATATACATAATAAGAGTCGTGGAAAAATTATAACACTTATTGTATCAATTTTATACAATTTTAAGATTTATTTCGATATTTACAAAACATTGCTTCGTATTAATGGGGACTACGCGCGCCAGTTTCCTTATGAAGGCTCCTCCACTCGTTTATCTTATCACTCAATCAATTCGGACAATACGGAGGAATAGCAGTGATAGCAGAGATAATAACGATTGTCCGAATATTGTCGAGTAGCGACTTCATAATACTCGCGCGTATATACTTCCACATTCAACGTATAAATATATAGAAACACGCATTCGCATGGATTCCGATCATTAACGGATCGCGACTCTTTACGATCCTTATAAGTGTACAATTCATTCGGATAACGATCCACTTGTGGGATCCTAGGGAGCGAGTCTCGCACGTTGCGATTTATTTATCGGTGATTTTATGTCTGCGGGAAATTATGTACGTTGCGCGAAGTGAATAAAAATAAATTCCACGCTTTTTTTCTCTCTCTCTAATGCATTAGGAGCTTTCTCAGTTCAGTCTTATAATTTTGCGTTCGCGCAATTCAGATATTAGATAAAATGCAAATTAGTTCAATCGGTTTTTACCGTACAATCACAAGTGAGAATAGAAACCGATATTTATATACATATATAAATTGTAATTATAATTCGAGTTATTACGCGTAAATCTCTGATTATAACACGAAATCGTATGGATCGAGACGTTCAATCACAATAAGCAAGCAATGAATTTGGCAAGCGATTCGTTGCGATAAATCTGTTTCACATGTCGTTATCCCTGGGCGTTTTAATGCAAGATCGTTAGCGAAAGACTATTACAACTGTTGGAATCGCAACGTGCATGCAATATTAACGCTATACCTATATCACCGTTACGAAATGGCGTAACTAATTTTACAAACGGAACCTCTATGCGCTACACCATAAACTGCTACAAGAATATATGTGTACTATATTTGCCTACATATATACGTACACACGTATATGTATATACATGTCTAGCACGAATGCGAATGTATACCTGTCTATATAAATGTATTTACATTTGTGTGATTTACATCTTGTCGATAACGATACTTCCAGTAATCGTCCATCTTGTTGTGATCCCTATTCGCATCTTTCGGCTATGCCAGATTCCTAAATGTTTTCGGCATTTTTTCTCGATGCGAGATTATACCATTTATTGAAATTATATCATATTAAAAATTTTAAAAGGTAAAACGATACATTTTGTTCTCAGTTTACATAGCAATTAAAACCCGATTGTGTAAGTGTGTGTGTGTGTGTGTGTGTGTGTGTGTGTGTGTGTGTGTGTGTGTGTGTGTGTGTGTGTGTGTGTGTGTTTGCCCCCATGTGCTGATTGTTACGGAATAAGAATGGATTGTTTCCGAAAATGTTTTTACGAACTACTCTATATTTGGAGTTACGATCTCTGGTCTGGGAATCCCTGGATTATACAGTCTTCTTGCTTCCTTATCTCTTTTCTAATAATCAAGATTATAGCATTAAGTAATATAAACAGAAACAAATTTTTCGAAGTTGATTATTATACAAAATATCTTTAAATGGCTGTCCAACCTCGCGCCTAATTGCGCATAAGGCATCACTAAGACCATCAGTTTACCAGGACAACTGATTAACGCAAAAATCATATGTACCGGCATTATTGTCTCTATAATTAGTACATCAAGCTAATTATCAGCCTATCACCATTCTTTCACAAATTCTCCTTCTGCCTCTTTTTTTATTTAGATATTTGTATATCACATTTACACTTAATTGTTAGAGCATCCTATGATCAAGAGATGTATATTTCATTTTTATTTCTAAATTCCCAAAGCAACATAAAATTTTTATGACGAAAACGCTTGAAAGACTAAAATGTCTTTCAATGTCAAAACATTTTCAAGACATTCTTTGCATATTAAACCTTTTTGGAATATCAATTGCGACTTTTCGTTTTCAACACTGATCAATACAAATATCATTGTCTCCCGAATCTTTCTGCGATCTTCATTCTTATTAATTAAGAAAGTTCATCAATAATTGGTCCGCCTGTGATTAGTTTTCGACACTCTGGAAATGTCGCGGAACAGTCTTCGAACAAATTTTCCGAAAAGTGTCTCTCGGTAGCTCCGGTAGCTAGGTAGCTCCAGCTGATTATTTGGCACATCTGTACGAGGTCGGCATGTAGAAGCTGCCCATTCGGAACTTACTCGGTTCTTCCTGGGTTACCCGAAGGCACGGCTCGCTGCTAGTTCTCACTATCTCTCACATGTCCTCCGTGCTGAAGCTGCTGATCAGACCCGGCTCTGTATCCACGTTGGAATCGCATTGCATTACCCATTCCCATATCCTCTTGGTGACGACCTTCTGGTCCACCGTAGTCTCCAGGCCATAACTGTTGAGCAACTTTCTCAGTTTATTCTTATTCTCGTCCACGTTGTGCCGATCGTCCAAGATGGTATCAAGATAAAGTAGACTGTCGCCTCGCCTGGCGAGGCTCTCGCTGACATCGACCGACGTCGACGTCGCGCTGTGGCTGATCTTACTGATGCACCACGAGTCCTTTAGGTACTTGTTGATCTCGGTCACATGCGGCCTCTTCTCTGGCTTATGTTCGAATGCTCGCCTGAAGTATCGCAGTAGCCTGGGAGTGAAGCGACGGAAAGTTGGCGGGATTTTCGTGGTGCGTCGCTTTAGCCATCGTTGGAAGGCGGAGTAATCTGGATCTTGGATCGGGTCGGCGCTCTGCCACGGCGGGTTGCCGGTCAGGCAAACGAAGAGGACAATGCCAAATTGCCAGCAGTCCGAGCTCCTCTTGCAAGCGTACCTCTCGTTCTTGATGATTTCGTGAATCTCAGGCGGTTGAAACGGCACCCAAGTGCAACGGATCTTATTTACGAGGGTACCCTCGCGCCTCGTGCACCCGAAGTCGCATAGCTTCACCTTGCTCATGTCCTGCGCGAACACCAGCACGTTCTCCAGCTTGATGTCGCGATGGGTCAGCTGTTTTGAGTGAATGAAGTCGAGGGCCGAGGCAAGCTGACCAGCGATTCTCTTGCAGGCATCCTCGCTGAGTCCGCCGGCTTTCACATTGCCGGCGAGATCGCCGTAGGTCGCGTATTCCTGCGCGAAAACGAAACATTTCTCTGCTCTAAAGGCGACGGCGTACGAGCAGAGTATGTTGGGATGCGGGCTCAGGTGGTACGAATAATGAAACTCTCGGAAGAAATCCTTTTCCGACGTGAGTTCTTGATGAACCGCTTTCAGAACTACTCTTGTCTGGGTGGCCCTGTGCGTTGCCAATAGGACTTTCGCGAAACTACCCTCGCCCAAAGTCTTCTCCACATTGTACTCCTTCGATAACTCCAGTTCTTCGAGAGGCACCTCTTGCACTCTGTGGATGCCTGATTCTTTCTTCTCGTGTAGCTTCATCTGAAACAAAAAAGAATTTAAAATTTTATATGAATGATGTTTAAATTTGATGTTTATATGAATGATGTTTAAATTTAATTTGAGTAAAAATTAAATACAATAGTATGAGTTAGATATTTAAAGGAAATTATTTTGTCTTAATTTAAATAAATTAGTTTTGTTTTTAAACATTTTGATCTTGTATTATTATTTTATTTTAATTTATTTTTATTTCACAAGAAAGACCGACTTTTTTTAGTCCTTGGTATTTTCATTTTGTATAGAGACTGGCATATTTGTCCTTGCCATTTTCGTTTTGTATAGACCGCCTTCTCGTCGAGACCGGAAATTAGAATTTCATCTGTCCACACTGAAGGACGTCAACATTGATTTCATACTTGGATAACTCTCTGTCAAAGGAGTATTATCTTCGTCCCGTGGAAACAATGAATCTCAGGAATATACTACGCCTACAATCGTCAACGCGACAAACGTGCGACCATATTCAGGAACACTCCCACGCTTCCTTCCGCAAAAAGATAATATTCATACTTCTTCTCCGATCATGCAACGCGCGTTCTAGTTCATAAATAGCTACGCGTAGATCAATCGCGGTTCTAGAATATGATATATCGCGAACACGTGCGATATTGTGGATCGCACGACGTAGAAGCCGTTTGAAGAAAGATTGTCCCGATGACGTAACCTTTCCTTAAATGAAAAACGAATCTTTTCTCATAAAATTTTTTTTTAATTTACAAAATTTAAAAAATCTGAGTATTTTTTATTTTTTATTTTAATAGAGAAAATGATGTGATAATAAAACTTCATTTTCTTTAAAATATTAAATAAAATTTACATTATATAATTATTTTAATTTGAAAATTAATATCTATAGAATTGAATGTCAATCCGTCTGAAATTTATGAGAAAGGTTGACGTATAATTTAAACTTTGATATAGAAAATTCGATTATAAACTGATTCAAGGAAACTGCGGATGAAAGCTACAGATAAAAGCAAGTACTGGGAATTTCATAGAGAATGTGTACAATAGAAATCGGAATGTTCCCCGGTAAAATGCGCAAACTAGAATTTATCAGAATTTATCTGTCGTTGTTGCATAACAGCAATTTTAAGCAGACATCGATCTATGCAACGATATTCCTTGCGGTTTTGGGCGCCGTTTCTCTTTCAGTCACGCTCGCCGCATGATTTTGCACGTGCGTCATCAAACGCCGTGCTGCATCTGCTCTCTCGTGTAAATGGAATCGTGTGTTATGCTCTTGCACGATTTTACGATCACACGTCTCGAGAATCGATAGTTTGGTTGATGGAACGTGCGGCAGGAAAGAGTTTTTGGAATATCGCTGGAGATAGTGATTCTCGTCCTCTTCACGCGCGCATCAGGGTGGCTTTTTCTTCGATGTTTTCGGTGAAGAAAGCTGCGCTCTCGCGGTGCAGCGGAAAGCTTGAGAGTCGAGCCGGAGGGTGGCCGGGTGAACCCAGGACATTTAGACCCTCGCTAGATCAATAGCGAGGACCGTTCACGCTTTAGTTGACGGCGTGTAAATCTGGTCGGCGCCGAATCTCGAAACTTTCCGTCGCTCGCACGCAGATTTTGTTTTCGCGACACAATGCCACATATTTACTATTTTCCGATTTTTGTCGTTCAACTTATTGCAATTGTTACGAAAAATGAAGGCAGAATTAAGAGATGTAAGATTGAGTACGAATGGTAAAAGATAGTTTATATATGGATCGATAGTTCTCTTTATTATCTTTCAGATCGATAGTTTTCTTTATTTTGGACGAATCGTGGATAATTCGAAATGTTATATATTTAGTTTACATTAAAATACAATTTAGATGAATTGAAAATCAGATAGACAGAAATAGACGGAAATTTTGGTAAATTGTTAATTATTGTCTAATGCTAGTCAACATATAATCAGTCTAAGTTTATAAAAATACAGAATCGAGAGAATACTCGTGAAATTTTGAGATAATTATATTATTAAAGTTTGTTTTACAATATACTGTTATTTACTTAATCTAATAATACAAGAATATATTCCTGATTTTTAGGTTTATTAAGAAATGTTTAAAGGCTTGTGATATTTCTGATTGTGAATTATTAAGAAATGTTTAAAGGCTTGTGATAAATAAAAGATTAAGTTATATTCTTAACAGTTTAGAAAGCTTGTTTGTTATCAAGCTTCAATAAATAGAACATTAAGAAACATCTAAACTACACGAAAACGAACATCGTTCGTTTAACGATGAACATTTATCTGCTTCGAATCGTTCCATAAATTTCCGGGGATCTGAGGCACAACGTAAATGTCATCATGTGACGAAACGAATGCAATATGACGTGACGAACTCCGTAGGTGGTGTGATCATGTATATTTTAATAGCGTATATTTTAATGCATCATATCGGATATGAAACTTTATATCGAGAGCTTTCTCGCTTTAATTATTAATATGATATGCAAATTACATGTTCTAGTCTCGTAGGTATGTGTGTGTTTTTTTATATGTAATTATTGTAAAAACGTCGCTTGTATTTAAATTCACATTTTGCATGATGAAATCATAATGATTTTACTTTTGCAAATTGTAACGGTGACTCCTGTTTTCCTATTTTCTGTTCTTTGTTTTATGTCATGGTTATTTTTTCACATTACAACCGGTTCGGACCGGTTAATTTTGACAAGCCTCAGAGGCACAGGTATATTTAGCATTTATATTTACTGGGCACATTCTATTTTTTAATACACGCGAGTTAACGGCGTTGTATTTTAGTGTGCATGCGTGCGTGCGTGGATACTTTGCGTTTAACGAGGCAATTTAGTCGACATGTATGGAATTAACAACTTATACACGCCACAAGTATGTCGGAAATCATTTCTTTAAGTTCTTAACAAATTAAATATTTGTAAAAGTATTGTATATTATAGTGTACTACAGTCCATTATAATATATAATGTTAATTCCTTATGGATACATTAACAATTTGTTATAGTTTCTTTATATTTGTTATTTTTTATTGCAACACGTTTTAATAAAAAAATTTATAATAATTTACAAATGTCATAAAATGTAATATAATTTTAAAAGAATAATTTATCTTTTAATGTATCTCTAATTCTCAGCAGCAGTGTCTTTCAGAA
Source organism: Tetramorium alpestre (assembly GCA_021460005.1). NCBI lineage: Eukaryota > Metazoa > Arthropoda > Insecta > Hymenoptera > Formicidae > Tetramorium > Tetramorium alpestre. The sequence goes on from JAJVSH010000091.1 coordinate 24,625, forward strand.
TCATATAAAAAATGAATCTTAATATTAATAAATACTTTTAATTTGATTAAAATTGCGCTGTAAAGCTCAATAAAATTTACACTAATTGCTAAGAATTAAAGTTCGTGCATAACTATAAATTAAAATTACACAGCTACAATAATAGCAAAGTGATAACACGACACGAATACGTACCACGTCAAATTCGTTTGACAATTGACAGAAACGTCACTTCACTTCTGGTACACTGTGTCCAATGTATATGTATATATATATATATATATATATATATATATCGATAAATACGCGTACAAATCACTCTTGCTCAACTAAGTTCCGATTAGCGTGTCCCCGTTTACATCTTCATATCACGATGAATCTTGACACGCGTGTATGTCAGCTGCTCACAAGTATCACAAATGCCGAATCAAGTCAGCGCGCGTAGTAGGAATTATGTCAGCTGTGTCCTCTGACAATTTCGCTTTCGGAGCAGATGTGTCACTTGAGAGACGGGCACAGAAATAGAGACTCTGGTGACGAGGTATCGATATGACGACGCTCGCTCACATTTTCCGTGGTGCGCGTATCTCAAACGTCTGGAGCGTCGTGACGCTCCGCGTCGCTTTTATAGACCCGGTCGGGTGGCGCGCAGACGTGGATTGTAAAAGGGTGCGGGACATACGTCGGTTGTAGGACGAACGTAACAGCTCGTCGTGCGGTGGCTTTTTTTAACGTGCGCATTATGCGAATCGACGAGTCGCGTCGTTACGGTGAGACGGACACTTCGATAAATAGAGGAAGTTACCTGGGAGACGGGATACCACCGCAGAATTCTTCCACGTGCCGCCATTGATCGATTTCGCTCTATTCTTAGTCACGAAAATTCGCATTTAGATTAAAAAAAAATCTATTTTTTCAATAAAATTGTCGATTCATCCTAATTGCGAAGGATAATGGTTAATCATAGACACAAATTGGATTTTTTTTTATTTTGTTTGCGGTTGGTTACATTCATTAATTTTCCGTAACCGAATTTGCTTGTACGATAATAATGCATTCTCGAGATTTAGAAGCAGAAACTTGATAATTTGACATTTACGAATAATAAGAATTCCTACAAGCGATATGTGACATGCTAAGCTTTATGTAAAAGTTGAATTTGACCTATAACATTTTTTTCTTACTCACTTCTAAAGATGGAAAGAATAAGTTTTTCAAGTCACTCTTTATTGTCTGCTTGAATGTGAATTTTGCAAGCATAAAACCATTTTGGTATCAGCCGAATCCGTAAAGTATATTTTTATACCTGCACGAATGGATTATTGACACGGATCGACTTAAAGTGAATTTATTGACTTTCCGCCGCCGGTTTAATATTCCAGCTTCCATGAATATAAAGCCAAATAAGAGAGGAGATGTCACGTGATTATCACGATCTCAACTCTACTTTTATAATTTATTTATAAATTTATATACAATTTTTTGCATGTATTTATTGGATTGTAATTTTAGAAAGTTTTAACTATTAATATCTATGATCGAAAATGATCTAAATATAAAGGATTGAGATATCCCGGGTTGACTACAAATTTCACACTTGTCTTTTGTTTTACCCGATATTATTTTCTTAAATTCACCAACGTTGTTAAATAATACAGATTACGCGTTCGTCACGAATCCGAATTTACACCTGAAGGTATTTTTAAAATGTATGTCAAGTATACGAAGAGACCATAGAGATGTTCCGCTGTGTACAGCCGGATATTAAAGATATAAATAGGAAAAACCAACGGTGCAATGAAAGTAAAATGTAAATGCGAGTTATTGTGTAATAATGTCGAATCATCGGACTCCCATTCCCTAATTCGCAAATTACGAGAAAGATCTTGACGTCGGCAAATTTCGAGGAACAGAAAGAATCTAGGTTGCACGGAAATATATTGGCGTCATCGAACTTGTATATTTACGTGTACCGGTATCTGAATATAAGTCTCATGGGGCAGCAAGTAGAACAACAGGGTTTGGTTTTTATGGTATGAATGTGAAAGTCCCAAAGCAATCGTATACATTGATTTTTATTTAGTAAGAAAAAAAATGAGCTTTCAAATAAGTAATGAAATTTTATAGCGAACCTTGTTTCGCAGTAGCAGAGACTCTTTAACTATTATTAGGTTTTCGCGAAAGCGGCTATTGTCTATTTTGTGAAGCACTGACTAATCGTGCAACACTACCTAGTCTCGTGAGATTGCCAAGCAGCCACTGAACTTTAAGAACATTTGTCATTCGCGGAAGACTTCTTCCACGATCATTCTTTCACAAGTATAAACTTTGTCATCTAATACTTGGAAACTCGCGGAAAAAGATGTTAAAATAATTCACTTCAATTCCAACTCCATATATCTCACTAAATAAACTGAAGCTATTCCTGGTAAAAAAAATATATATTTTTTTTGTGTCACGCTGTTAAGTAAACAGAAGTACACACCATTAAGGTAACTGCATCTCGAGGAATTCTCCGAATAAAGTGCAGAATATAAACTAAAAAGAGACTCGGAAAACGCGAGAGGATGAAAAAGGAAAAAATAACAACGAGAAGGCAAAAGGAGAAGAAAAAGATATAAGGGCGGACTTGTGTCGAGGAGGATTTACTTTCGACATGCGTCTGTAACGTGGTCCACCTACGCGAAGACAAACACATATACGTATCGATCTCGCCCACATATATGGATCCGCGAGATGAGAGCGATTCAATCGCGCACACATACAATAATGATGCAATTTACGAGTAAAAAGGGACACGCAAGAAGAGCGAGAGCTCTCATGGAGCTGCCACTATAATGCCACTGCGAGCTGCGTACCCCCTTCTGAGTAGATGTATAATTATTGAGTTGACGGTTTCGCGGAACGCGATTGACGAAATATCTATATCGGAGAATCGCGCGATTTTAATCGCAAACTATGATGCATTTGGATTTTGAGTTCTTCTTTATTTCTCGATATTTTCTTTTATGCATTTTCCAATATTTTAATATCTTCTAGCTGAATTTGATTTCTCTTTTATCAAAATAAAATTCCAATATGTTTAGTAAAGAGTTGCAGTTTTCTCCAATCGCTCTGTTAAGTATTGTATATTGTGATTTCTTTGATGCTAGATTTTTTGGTAATTTTTTTAGATGAGTTTCTTTGTACTATTATTTTGCTTCTTTCTAGATTCTAAGAGATTTCGTAACAATAAGATTCTGAGAGATTTCGCAGTTTCCGCAAATTCGAAGAGCTGATTTAACTTTGGCTTGATTTAACGGACATCTAAAGACGCCTTTGTTTTTACCGTTATTTCCACACGCATTAATCATTGCGGCTGCAATAAACAAAAATACATACATGATACATAGCGCGTTACTATTAAAAAAAATTGTGATTCTGCGAAGAGTTACTGTACTCTGATCTCGAGCAATCTTCTTTTTCTAGCAACTTTGACTTTCTTTGTTGCTTTCCTTGGAATCTTTATTTTTTTCTATTTATTTGACGATACGTTAAATCACTTTAATAATCAGTAATAGGCTATTGCTTATTGAGCTATTCCACAGTCTATTTACGCTTTTTGAGCAAACAGAACATTACGATTGAACATCACGGCAGGGAAAAATAATAAATAATAGAAAGATAAAAGATTTTTATTTTCTATCGCAAAGATATTAAGAATGGAAAAATATACTTTATTTCTATAATTTATTTTATAATCATTTTATAATTCTTTCATTTCTCTAGTTGTTTTTTGAGTCAGTATACAATTACTAATCTTAATGGCCCATTTTTAAAAGATAGAATTTCCTGTTCTGTGTGGTCCAGTAAACTCTCGCAGAATCTTATACACTTTCTTAATTGCATAGTAGCTGTTTCGCATTTGCGGAAACGACAAACGGCGTATCGGCGCCAGGAGATTATCGTCCGAGAGAAAAGAGCAAACATACGGTTCATGTTGCTTACTTACCTTAACATCGGCAACGTGCGTCAAACTGACTATTTTTAGTCTTCTCTGTTTTCAGTTAGAACGTTAAAAAAAAAACTCGGCAGCGCATGGAGCAGGTGCCGAAACGCTGCGAATAGTAGAAACACGAGTAAGAATACGACGACTAATTTAAGAATCGCAATGCACGCATTATTTTAATGCACCCAATCGAATGTGCTATATGTGCGTTTGTCGCTCCCATTCAAGAGTTTATACAGGGGTGGCCGCAAATTTGTGTTCATACTCCTTGTGATAAGATATATCTAAATTTGAAAGCGATTTGTTCTAAGCAAAAACGAGAATCCGAGAAATTAAAAGCTTTTAAGTTATAAGTAATTTAAAAAAAAGAGCAAAATTTGAAGATTTGTTAATAGAATTAATATGTTGAATTGCATATATGTACAAATCGCCGCTAACAAAATAAGGAATATAAATCGCATATTTGAAAAGGAAAACAATATTTTAGAAACAGAAATAAAGATGATACCTGAATATTCTGGTTTATAATCTGTATCATTAAATAAAAAGCGCAAAATAGTGAATAAGGTTTTATCTTATCAACATTCGGGAAAATGATTTGACCATCAAAGCTCCGTAAAATATTTAATGATTAATGAAATAGCTATATTCGCGAGAATCATATACTAAATATTATTCGCTGAAAATTGTCAAATATTCCAATACACCTATATGTTTTAGGATCTCTTTCTTTATTTTCTTTTATTAATTCACAAAATTCTTTCACACAATTTTTTAATACAATCAGTATAATTACATTAATATATATTAATTACATTAAGGGGTTATACCTACTTAGCAGGCTGAGAAAAACGTATTTCTTTGGAAATTTTTTTTTTAACTGTTAAGTATTTTTATTTGATTGATTCTCTATCATAATATACATCTATCAGAGAAGTTTTTATAATTTTTTCAATTTAAAATATCAAAAAATATAGGCACAGTAGCTGTTTTTCCGGAGACATCTTTTTCAGCGATGAGCAAGATTATTCGAAGTTGTATCATCTGATATAAAAAATTCAAAAGAATTCAGTTTTCAAATAAATTTATCTAATAAACGAAGTAATTTTAATTTTAATAAAAACTTTTTTTTTAACAAAAAACGAAAATTTTTGGCACGAAAAATTTGTATTTTTTCGTTAAACAATTGTTATTTTATCAAAAATCAATTTTTTGTAAAATCCTTCGTACACCGACTAGATAAATTTATACGAAAGCTGAATTCTTTTGAATTTTTTATTTTAGACGATCCAGCTTCGAGTAATCTTGCTCACCGCCAAGTGCCTCCGAAAAAAATGTCTCCGGAAAAACAGCTACTGTGCCTATATTCCTCGATATGTTTTTTTCACCTGCTGACTAGGTATAATCCCTTAATGTAATTATATTACATATAATATATTTTAAATATCATATAATTCCTCTCAATAATCGCGCCAAAGTATCTAAATGTTATTTTAAATATTATTTTGCTATTTTGATCATTAAAAATTTTACAAGAAATACATTTTATAAAATTAAAACAATTTGAAGTGAAATATATCAATTTAATATCAATTGGTAAGATACGCAATTATAATGAGCTAAATAATAAAGAAATAAAGTTAAATAAATAAAACATGCATAAATTCCTTAACTATAATTAAATAATAAAAATAGAGCATTTCGCGTGATTTCAATTCATGTAACTTTCTTTAATGTTTCATATTATTTCTAATTTATTTCAATTTACTTCAAGGCTTTTTTTTCTTTTGTATTCTCGATTTCGCTGTCGGTACAGTTTCCGCTATTTGAAGTTGTAGACTCAGAAGAAGTAGTATAGTCGGAAGAGCAACTAGAAGTATAGTCGCAATGTGAACAGTCACATGAACTTGCGCATGAGCAGTAAGACAAATAGGAATCTGAGGTATATGATGAAGATGAATACGTTGAATATGATGATTGCGACAAGCTCGATGATTCGTCAGTGTAACTGTAACTGCTGTCAGAGATGGCTAATTTGCTGTTCTCTGAAAGCAAGAAAAAAAATGTGTGATCAGTTCCGGAAATATCGTATTCAGGACACGGTTGTGTGATTATCGGGCAATTCTTGATAGAATCTATCATACCGTCCAGTAGGAGTAAATTTTGTTTTAACTGTGACGGCGGGAATTAGTTATTTTATAATATATTTAATATTCTGACAAAATTTGATAAATTTCTTGAAAAACTAAAGGATTCTATGAACTCAATAACATGTATTTAATAGCAAATTGACAAAAAATTGGAATTTAATTTTTACGTATGAAGATATAATTAAGAATTGCAAAAATATTTTACCTAAATCATTTTTAATGTGAGTAATTTTCTGCTTGACGACTGTTATACGTCTACCAAGCTCACCGATAGCTCTTGCAACCTTCATATTCTTTTTATGTTGTCTCATTTTTTCGACATGCATTTTTGCTGTCGAACAACACTGATCATCTTTTGCGCAACTTTCTAAAAAATAATTATTAATTGATGTAAATTGATTGGGAATAACTTTTATTAATAAACTGAGTATATAAAATTTTGGATATTCTTCTTACTTTTGCATTGACATTTTGTATTCTGCATGTTATTTTCTTTTTTCAGCTTCTTCTCTTTCAATTGAGTAGACACATCTTTGTCTGAAAAATATATAATATTAAAATAGCAAATATAGAAATTAAATTATATCCCTTTATAAAAATCTATATTATTTCTTTCAGTGTCTTACTGTATTTTTTAGATTTAGCATTCTTCTCTGTTTTAATATTAATTTCTGTCATTTTACACTTTTTCTCTGTTTGCCGTTTTGAGCCTAAGAAAGAATTAATTATTATTAAAACAATTGTACAAGAAAGAATATATACTTAAACATCTTTTTTATACTTACGATGCTTTTCATTTTTTATTTTATTTTTCGACGTATCTTGATTTATTTTATTACACTCGAAATTATTTTCCAATTTCACATTTAGCTTTTTTTCTCCATCAAGCGTATTTACGGTATCTGAAAAATATTATATTTTCAATATAAAAAATAACCATCTAAGATATACATATATATAAATATTGAGCAATATAATTGATCCTTTATTTACTTTCTTCTTGATTGTCTTTCGTATTCTTCTTCAACACTCTCCGTCTTTTTCGCTGAATAATTCTCTTTGAGTTTGCATTTTGATTTTCCGATGTAGCTTGATTTATTTCATTACATTCCAAATTATTTTCCATTTTCACATTTGTATCTTTCATTTCATCAAGCATATTCACGCTATCTGAAAAATATTATAATTTTAAAAGTAATCATCTGAGATAAACATATGTAAAAATTGAAAAATATAATTGATTCTTTATTTACTTTCTTCTTGCTTGTCTTTCATATTCTTCTTCAATACTCCTTGTCTTTTTTGCCGAACATTTCTCTTTGATGTTGTATCTTGATTTTTCGATATATGATTTATTTCATTACATTCCAAATTACTTTCCATATTCACATTTATCTTTTCCTCTCCATCAAGTATATTTACAGTATCTGAAAAATATTATAATTTTAATATTAAAAGTAATCATCTGAGATAAACATATGTAAAAATTAAAAAATGTATAATTGATCCTTTATTTACTTTCTTCTTGATTGTCTTTCGTATTCTTCTTTAATACTGTCTGTCTTTTTTGCCGAACATTTCTCTTTGATTTTGACATATCTTGATTTTTCGACATATCTTGATTCATTTCATTACAATCCGAATTATTTTCCATATTTACATTTATCTTTTCCTCTCCATCAAGCATATTTACGGTATCTGAAAAATATAATTTTAATATTAAAAGTAAACATCTGAGATATACATATACAAAAATTGAAAAATATAATTGATAATATAATTCTTTATTTACTTTCTTCTTGATTATCTTTCATATTCTTCTTCAATACTCTCTGTCTTTTTTCGCGCTGAACACTTCTCTTTGATTCATTTTGAGAATCTTTCAATTTTGGATTTTTTGTATTTTTATTTTCTATCGATGATTCCTGTTTTTTCGCCGTCTTTTTTGTTATTTTATTTTCTCCTTTAGGAGTGCTTGTTTTTAGATTATTCTCGGTGATATTCAGTATGTCCCGTAGAGGTCCTGTTTCCGTTATTTGTTTAATTGAATCGACATTTTTCTCGGCGCTGGCTTTTGGAAAATTTGGAGTTTCTTCCATTACATTATCAATATTACGTGAAAGTTCTTGTGAAATTGTTTTCTTAATCGGCTTAGAAGTTTGTCGAGGTTTTGAAGCTCTTTTCTTTTTATTTATTACAGTTTTTGTTTCACTAACGTTACTACTCATATTTGAAGTCCCAGGTAAATCTGTTGAATCTTTTATTAGAGAATTCGTTGGGGATTTTTTCGTGGATCTCACATTTCTTTTTTTCGTGGTGGTATTACCTGTAATACCACCGTATAATCGTTATTTTAGATTTATTTAATTTTATTATGTTTTACTTATATTTTAATTTAAAACTAAATATAGTATTATTAAACATTTTTATAGATTTAGTCCTTATTATAGATTTAATTACAAAGATATTTAATAATATTTAATATTTAATAATAATAATAATATTTAATATTTAATAACAATATTTAATAATATTTAATAATATCATTATTTTCTTTAAAAATAATTATATTTTTGTTTGATTGTTATGTATAGAAAATCTCAATGTTAAAAGTACATGCAAAATACAATGTGTAATAAAGATATATCTCTCAATAACTTGTGTAATAATTTTTTATTTTATATTGCAAATTATTCTAAATACTTGATATGTACCATTAGATTGAGAAAATATTGCTTTTATATAAATGAAAAATTATTTGTAGTGAAATGAAATGAATTTTTTTAAAATAATGATGGGTTTTAATGAAATTTCGTTCTTACCTGCTTTAAGAACCTTTTCTTGTGTAATTACATCATCGAAATTATTTAGTATATTCTGAATACAAGCGACTTCGCTTTCTTTAAACTTTTCAACATCTTTCCAAGGATCGGATTGTAATACATTTTCAACGTCGAGCGAACCATTTCCACCGACGAATGACAATGCGGATCTTCGCATATTCTTACTCATATCGGTGATATTATCACCTGCTAAGAAAGATTTTAAGCATGAATATTATATTATTATCCAGAAGTGATGCAACATGTATTTTATGATTATATGATGATGATCTTTGTGATTATAATTCCGGTCAAATGTTTTCTATATTTTATTGATAAAGAATTAAAAACGGAATTGTATAAAAATTTGTACTTTTGCAATTTTATGATATTAAGAGAAGTAAAAAATTATATATAATTTACTTACTAAATATCACTTACTTGAATATCACAGATATTCTTCTTTTGCTTTGTTCAAAGGTTTATCTTCTTTGCAATCTATCTTGAAAACGGCAAACACACTACTTCGGATATTTCAATTTTACACTAAAATATTACAAATAATTAATATAATATGCTATAAATGGAGTATTTAAATAATAATGCTAATAGATGTATTAATTCCTATACAAATTCTCGAAAGCGTATTACTTCAAACATGCTCGAGGAAGGACACTTCAGAACTATTTGAATCGTGTTTATACGAATTTCAACCTTCTCCGATCCCTACCAGATAACGGCCTTTTTCACCAATGTGTTGGTGTGTTCGACATGTAAACAGAAACGATGACTCTAGAGTACATAAAGACAGCCTTTGTAATTTCAGTAATGTATACAAGTGCTCTTCAAGAAGCTTATATACCGTTACAGTACGATTATTTAATTTATATATTAAAAACCGTTTTATCTTTAATAATATATAATTCCGTGATAATACATTAACGTAATTTTTCATGAGAAAAGCTCTCTCAGCTTTAATATATCATCTCACGACGCTATGATCATATAAAACATGGAATGAGTGAATTAAAAGTTCAACATCTTTTATTTACGTCACGAGCCAGTTTTTACGTCGCAATTTCTTTGCAGTGTAATTTTCTTACGTTGCCATTATAACGGCATGCCATGACATTATATCGTGATAGGCACGCGTAGGCTTGGAGAACGTCAGAAAAACCGGATTATCGATCGTACTCTCTTAGCGGGACGAAATAGAATTCAATGACGTCATCGTGTCGGCACAGGGACAGGTAGATCTGTAACATCTGATCGACCGAGTGGAATAGGGCTTCGTGACGTCACACGACCCTCGGTGAGATCACTTGGTTACAAGTGATGTCACAGTATACTCTCTCATCGCGTCGGCTGTAGCGTCATTCCCTACGGCGCAACTTTATCCATTTTAAGTTATAGGAAAATTGAAGTAGAGGAAGCTGACACCTTTTACAGAGCAGAAGCAATTTTCTCGGATATATAGCAGCGTTTATTTTTGAAGAACGTTACGCTTCGACGCGACGTTTTCCTTTTTTCTTTAATTATTAATGTTATAGGGTAGAAGCTCTGATATAGAATTTCGAGTTTATGAACAATATTCAATTATCCCGTAATATCAAATATTTTGCAAAATGCACGTAAGCAGACAATTGAAATTCAGGTGGCATGAGTTCGTATAATCGAAAATTGGAGCTATGAATTGTGTCACTGTAAAAATAAATTTTATAAAATAAGATATTTTTAAAAAATATCTCTAGCAGTCATTGAACATTTTCTAGGATATCTGATATTATAAAACTTTGAAATAAACAGCATACGAATAAAATAGTGTAGTAATTCTGGGTCAGATTTTATATATATATTTTTGCAAATATATTGTACAGTACATATTTTTGCAAATCGCATAAATTAGATCGTTGAATAAAATTCATTGGGCAATGTTCAATAAATAATATCGCTCTAGGACACTACAAAACTCACTCTCATCTTTTAAAATAATATTTATGTACGCAAAACTGTCGGCACCAATTGGTATCAATCAGTGTGATTCAACGATTGAAATTGCCTTTTTCTCGTGGTTTACAAAAAGAATGCTTTAATAAAAGATGATTATTAACGATAACAATTAATAAGTTTCAACTTCAAACAACGTCAACGACGTGTTTGACAAGAAAAATATTTTCTTTTCTTTTTATTTTATATTTTTTCGCAGTATTTGTGGATATGTCAATTTACTGTTTATTATTAAATAATTTCAAAAAATAAAATTTTAAAAATAATTTGAATATATCAAATTTTATAAATTTTAAGTCACTAATAAATAAATCTATGAAAGACAAAAAGAAACTTTTTTTTATTTATCAGTTTCATCTGTTTACAACATGAAAGTCTAAATTTTCCGAAAGTGTTACAATTCTAAGAAAATCATATTGACTCTTTTATAATAATTGTATTAACTAAACTGATCTGCGGAGCAATTAAATAGTAATTGTTATGAAAGATTATACATTTTTAGAATATTTTTATTACGTTGCTAGTTTAATAAGGGATTTACATTCATAATTCATATACATGTTTTATTGCATGTGTCAGGACGATATATTTTCCAAGACAGGTGATATATCGCATTGTCGAGATATTAACAATGTTCAAGGAATCGATTTCTGTCGAAAATTCGAGGTCTTCCATATCGTCGTTGGTGCGCTTATTTTTACTCGCACGAAAACATGGAATTACAGACTGATTTTACAAACAACTCATGTGAAAGATCGTGTATAGCTCTGCAAGTAATAATAGCAACTGCAATTGTTTAGTCGCATAATAGCCATGAAACCAGTTTCTAGATATTTGATTATGTTTAATCTATCTAGAAATACACGAAAGACCTTTCGAAACATATGCTACACACACGCTAAAAAATTTATTATAATCTTGATGTTATGCTACATGTTAAAAATATTAGATATATTACGTAAAAGGAAAAAAGTGTTTTTTTTCTACTTGACATGAAATTTCACCAATACAATTCTTCATAATCATTTTTCCAATTTTAATAAAAAACTTCTGAAAGTGTCCATGTCTACGCCATTGCGGATGTAAGCAAAGGCTGTTTGACGGCTGTTGAGAGTAATAACTTTAGCAGAAAGAGAAGAAAAAAATAAATAAAAAAAGAAATACATCTTGCCTCCAGGGGATCGCGATCGTTTGACTCACAAAAATAAAACGTCGATTTGCCATGCGGTAAGACCGGTGCCCACACGCACGTATACACGTACACCTATATAAAAGTGTCATCATGCTGTTCCCGAGAATAGTTGGGCGCTGCGCACCGAGTGAACATGATCGAGGTAAGAGAAAATCAGAAATTCCGATAAGAAATATAAAAAGAGAAGACGTGTGCACGTGTTTTCCGCGAGTGACGTCGAATTCACGTGTCGACTGGTTGAACACGTAATTCCCCGTGGAAAAAGTGAAAATTTCCTCGTGAAAGTCCCAATTGTATAACTTTCTTCGAATCGAAACGTGGGATTTGACAAAGTTAAGCGATTTATACGATTTTATAGAAGTCACGAGAGATTTGAAATGTAAAAGGTGACGTGTGTAAAAGTCTACATTAACTAAGCGACCGATCTAATAGATAGAGTGCTAGAGTTAACTTTTAATGCTAAATTGCTGTTTTGAAATCAGCTGATTATATCAAGAGCGATTTGTTACTGTACTTCAAAGTTATTAATAAGTTTTTGTCATATAAAGATATCTTTTTTACTGACTTACTTAAATTATTAATAAATGAAATATAATTTAGAGAAAGTAAAAAGAACTTCTTGATATTAATTCATAATGAAAAGTGAAAAACCGGAATCTGATAATGAGTATAAACGCATAGATTTATGACAATTTATGCATTTTTATTTTATTATTATGCACATCTTTATTCGGGTTGACCCTTCTCTTTTAATTGTCAAATGAAACATTCTTGGGAAGATAATATCAAATTCTATTCTGGAATTTAACTAATTTTGCTTCACTATTAGCAAGATGACTTGTAATTAGATTCTGTGGTTAAAATTATGCGAATGGCTAACGTGATTGTATAGACGAGGGTTCGCCGTTCGTCTAATTTTAGTCGTCGAAATTTAATTATAAATCTGTCGTTGAAGATACAGATAAAGTTACTCGTGAATATTAACTGATGATGTATGAATAAATCGTTAGTAATTAATATTATTGAAATATTCTTGGGACAGATTGTATTACGATAAAGACGCTTAGCTGGTGTCTAATTAAGAGAGTTTTGGATAAAATTATTTGTTTATTAGTATTATTGAAATGTATATTTCAAAATGTTTTCTGTCGTCTTACTACAAATGTTTTCAGCAACAAAATATTTAAGGTATACAAATTGCGTATAAATTACAATTCTTTTTTAAATTGTAAAACATTTGAACTTAAACTCATTGTAGACAACTTAATTTAGATAAAATATAAAGCAGAATTGTTTTTATTATTTTATTATATTAAATTTAGTTATTTATTATGTTAAATTAGAAATTAGAGAGAAGAATACGTAGTATGTAAGATATAGACAGTAGGAAAAATTTATGTGTACGATTCCTTGGACTTTAAAATTAGCAATTGATTTCACTGAGATGCGAACACCTTATTTCGACAAACTGTCCTCGAGATCGGTAATGAGGAAAAATTTTTTTTTATCCAGTACAAAAATAACTTTGTCTCGTTCGAAGAATTTCTAGTCAATCACGAGAAAGTGGGTTATCTTTTAACCTGGTCGCGATTTGGGTCAAGTGAAGTGGAGCCCGAGATCGTGTCTATATGAAATAGCGAGGGTGTGGGGATCTCACACGTATTTCTATCTACCTACCTGCGAATGTCGCATCAAATCGTCGTCGTCCGCTTTAAATTTTCACGAGATTCCCCGACGAATTCAATCTCCAGGTAATTTCCACCGCACTGCGCGCGAAATCATGCAGTTCCACGTATTTGCGCGACGCAATAAAAAGTCATAAATTCACGGCTGCGTCGCCAAGCGAGGCATTTATCTCCGCGTAGATCCTCCGGTGACTTCGAATTAATTTCGTGTAAATCCCATGCCACGTTAAAAAAAAATAAATCTTGTATGCTTAATCCTTTTGTGATGGAACTTCGCACTTTTTCCGCAAACCACTGTCTGATCGGGGACAGTCTAAATAATTTTCAAATCTGTATATTAAAATCTAAATATATTATGTATATTAATATCACCCGTAAAAAAACGCCGCTAGATAAAAAAATGTCTTAAAATATTTTAAATTAATAGAAATATTCCTTTTTTGGTTGAATTAGATTTTTGTAACATATAATATATATATTTTTAATTTAGATAGATTTTTTTACTCAATAAATTATGCACTGATTATTTGTCTATCTTGAAAACCAGTCTCGTTAGAATCGTAAATTCACATAATTATGCAACTGTTTATGCGCAACTGAAATCTCGCATAACACACATGTACCGATGCAACCGCATTGCATTCAAATGCTTTTGATGCAGTTTCTGGTACTATTCCTTGGCGTTTACGGGGTATTGGCGGCCCCTCATGTACCCCACGTGAGTCATGATTCTCATCTGGACAATAATGCGGAAGTGGTCGACGGGCAGCTTCCCGGTACCGAGAATCTAAACGAAAAGGCGCTTCCAATATCTCGTTTATTCTACGCCACGGGAACGAATAATCTGCCGGCGAGAAATAATCTGGCTGAGAGATCTCAAGTACCTCAACGATTTCCCGGGACAGCGAATCTGGCTGAAAAGCGAATCCCTGATATCGTCCTGAAGAGATTGTCGCAAGTGCACGATGTCAAATAAAAGAAAGAAAATCATCTAAGATGTATTATACTTTATTTGATAACATTAAAAATATATATCACTGCTGTCAATATTAATATTTGAATAATTCATATAATTTCGTGGATCTTATTATCAAGATTGAAACATATTTCCAATATCTAAAAATTTTATTGCAAAAAGAAAATAAGAATCTTTCTGAAAATTGTATGGACACTTACACGTTATAATCTCATAACGATTGTGTCATTGTGCATGTACGTCATATTAATAATAAAGGAGATCAAATAATCTGAGAGAATACAACTCATTGAAATGAAGAATTAATATATTCTACTAATTATATAAATTATATTTTTAGCACTGCACTAAAATTAATATAGACAAATCAATCATTTTGCAAGATTTATTAATAATAAATAATTTCAAAGAGAAACATAAATTATTATATTTCATATTATAGAATGCATTATAAAAATGTACATACATAATCATCAATTAATTATTGCATTATATATCTACTACAACGTAAATAACTCCGAGTTACTACGTTATGTAATTGTAACGTAATGTAATTATGAGAGTGATAAAATGATTCGCGGATGAAGCCGCAGGAGAAAATGTGCAATTAATATTTTTTCTCTCTTCTCTTCTATCTCTTCGTTATTATTTCCCAGAATTACTATTATGCACTTGTATATAACAATTTTATGAACAAAAAGAAAAATATCCTAAGTATATAATTTGAAACAAGAAATAAACAAATGAATTTTATCGACAATACAATTATACAATTTATTTTTAACCTTTTATATTGCCTAACCTATTTTGTTAACAATATTATTAATTAATCGAATACAACATATTTCGTAATGCTAGCAAAAATATAATATTATAATACAACTACTCTAGAATATTAAATTGAAATACGATAAATTGCTACATAATCGGAAAAACAAGAATATATATCAATATTGATTATTAAATATTGACCATTTAAATAAACAAATTATTCGATTATATTTTAATCATTTTATGAAAATCAATGTTCTTTACATTATTTCGCATACATAACATTCGTCGGTAAAGATGAAAATGCTATCTAAAACTTGAATTTATATTAATTATAATTAAATTGAAACTGAGATTTATTATATAGTAGTAACTGTGGTTATTATATAATTATTATTTCTATTGTCTATTTAAATTACGACTTAAAAATATCAGCAGTCAATAATAATATCGGCAGTTAGTATGTAGTTTTTCTCAGCGGCAAAATGAACGAGGTGCCGATAGTGTTTGTATCGATTTACTGTTCATTTTATTCGAAAGATAACGCCACAAACAAAATTCAGAGGCATAACGATATATAAAAAGCGTGAGAACATAACACGCATAAATTTTAGCAAAAGATTTTCATTTTATTTAAATTATCTTTAATAAAGAAAAAAATGTTTATTATAATATAAATTTTTATATAATTTAGGTTAATTTTTATGTTATAAAAATTTCAAGTACAACGCGAAAAATAGAAACGTGGAATGTCGTTTGTAGGAAATACATTATATAGCTTTTGTCTAAATTATTTTTATTATAGATTTTGAAGTATATTCTTTTAATTAAATAGAATCACTCTCAATTACGCTATTGCTTTTACTTTCCTTTTTTTATATTAAAAACGAATCATGTTACGGTCTTCTAAGATTAACGTGCCACCCTTTAGCTTCTGCTGTTTCGTACTTGCTGGACATTATTTCGTCGACGAATTGCACCAAGTCATGGCAGTCCTTCGTACGTGTTAGAACTTTAATCCAGTCGGCGTTTGGATTTAATACACGCAACCGATTAACAGCGAGATTACACAGGGCTCTACGTGCAGTCGTCGAGCTTATGGTAGCTTTAAACTAAAATTAGCTGAACTTCGCGTATCTTCGATACCGCGCCTTATTCCAGCAGCGCCTCATGTTGATCGTCGAGAGCGCGGATAATAGGATTTCAGCTCACTCGAAAAACTTGACTTAACCGCGTCTATCTACAAAATCTGTAATCTAATAATACATATTAAGATAAATGTTTGATATTTCTAAAAACAAAACTGCGATTGGAATTAAAAAAAAAACAATTAATTAAGATTAATTTAAATTTAACTGATATAAGTATTTAACTGATATTAATTTAAATTTAACTGATATAAGAATTATATATATATATATATATATACCGACAAAAATATTTAATTAGGTCTTTTACATCAGGCATCCCGAATCTAATGTAAAATTATGCATTGGGAATTATAATTGTAAGATTCTTAAAATAACTCTCATAAATTCTAGACCTGACTTAGAATAACTTTAAACAATACGTCTTTTTCTTTAATTAAAAATGTAAAGTATAAATCGTATTTCCAGATCGCTTAAAACAGCTACATCTAAAACACACACTATCTTGCGCCCACAGCGTACAAAGCGTCTTTCTATTAAATTACACATTTCGATCGAGCAATGTGTAATCTCGGAATAACGCATCGCGATGAAAATTGCCAAATCAGTTCAGTGAGGCTTTATCTTCTCTTCGTGCACGCGCTATTACGTGCTATTATAGCGCGACATCTTCACGAAGTGTGAAATCTAATATTCACGTCGCACACAGGTTGTTGCTTCGAGCGTGTCCCCATCCTCATACATTCGTGCACATGTGTGTACGCCGACACATGCCATTCTATCGAGATACACGCAATGTGCGAATTAGAAAGAGAGAGAGAGAGGGAGAGAGGGGGGAGGAGAGGGAGAGAAAATTTACGCATTCGCTCTTATAACCGCTAATCTTAACGGAAAGGGATGGTGTTTGCATGGTTGCGCCGACGGGTTACAGTTTCAGGGAGGCGAGTCAAAGACACCGACCACACTAACGTAACAGCAATGCCCCCTGGTCAGGTGGGTTAACCGGCTTCTAACTTTGACCGACGCCGGGCCGACGCTGCTTGCACTCGCGAAATCGGTCGATTAAAGCCGCCCACACATATACATTCAAAATCTGCACGATGCATTGTGCATTCAAACACGATAATTACACTGTTAAGCAGATAGAGATCCAAAGATTACCGGCCAACATTGTGATGGCTATGAGAAATCATACGACTTCAGTTTCACATTTTGATTTATTATTACTAAATATACATATATATACATATTTATTAAATGTGTAGAACGTAATATAATAGAATAAATAACACAGAAAGAAAGAAAATAAGGTTATATATGTATATTGTATATAAAATCATTTTATTAATTAAACAAGTTTTATAAATTATACGGATACAGATTATTTTTGTTTCTGTACAAATAATAAAGTACGTAATAAATTTATTCTTCTTGTGAGAAGATTGGATATGTCTATTTGACGAAGAAATTACGGTAGCGAAAGGGCAGTATGGTAGTGAAAGGGCACTACTCGCTTTCAGAGTATCGGATTGCTATTCGGTAGAGGCATGTAATGTTACAGTTCCGATGGACGGACTCACTATCGCTGATATCGTTGCCTGGAAACAAAACTGGAAACTAACTGCTCCACATTTCGAGTAATAACACGACATAAACGTTAATTAATATATCATATTCTTTTATTGTAATATCCTTAGTCTTCTTCTGTCTTTTATGATAAAGTTATCTAATTATGATAAAGTTAGGCAAGAAATTTGTATGAAAAACTCTTTATATTAAGAAACGATAAATCAAAATTTTTCTAGAAATATATTGAAATTTTTTAATTATATTAAAATAATTGAATTTTTATACAGTTAAATATTATAATTGAGTTGTCAAGTAAGTTAAGATTTATATTGCTTAAACTGTTAGGGATTAAAATATTGCATAATTCTTTTTTTTTAATGAAATCCTTGAATATTTGTTTCTCAGTTTTATACATACTTACATTTGTGTGGCATGTAGACTATCAATAATGGAATAAAGTAATGCTTTTTTGAATAATTATTAATATCTCTTTAATTAAATGCTCGCAGTACATTCGACATAAATAAAATAAATGAAAGTATTCCCAGCACACAGTATTCTAAAGCTGCACGTTTAAAATGGTGGATACGTTTTAGCAAAATTGTCGTAGTTATGAAGTTATAACATTTTAAGTTGTACACGAGAAGCACGTGAGGAGATTCATTAATGGAAAATGCGAAGTAGCTAGGTAAACACGCATGTTGTATACGTTTACGCGCAATATCATTAAATAGTAAGTTCTAAGCACATTTATATAAGCACCCATTTTACGAAAAAAATCAGAAGAGAATTTAGAAAATATTTAATGATATAAATCACTACTGTTTGAAAACCATCAGTAATTTTAAAACTTTTTCGAGTTATTCTTTTGGTTTCGCCTTTCCTTTTTGAAAATAATTTGAAATAGCGATTCACTAAGAAAATACTTGATAAATAAAACATTGTAAATTTAAAAATATTAAAAATATTAAAATATTATGTAAAGTATAATTAAACATTTTCTAATTTAATGGCTAAACTTACAAAAAGTCATCATATAAAGAATATTAAATAAATTAAACTTTAATCTGTTTAACAAAATTAAAGAATTTTCTTCAATGATACTAGCGATTTTTTGTCATCCTCTTAACTCTTCTTTTTTCTTCTTTTCTTTTTCACAAAGTTATCCCATCTACCCGTAGGCGACAATATCATTTCAACGTCAGTTTAAAAACCATTGATACAAATATTCGAGGTATGAAATATATAATAACACAAGTCTGTAAAATATATAATTAACACATAAATTAAAACTTAATATTATGATTTTTATAACTTTATTTGTGTTTAATGCTTAGTTTAATCTAATTCTGTTACAAAATGTGTGTCTTTTGACGAAATAATAATAAATAAGAGATAAATTCCATTTCTGACAAGTGCAATATTGTAATTAAAAACGTATTTCAAAAATATACAATACTTTTATATAGTGATAAGTAAATTTAATAATAATAGTCAATAGACTGTTATATAAATACTATTTATATACACATACGTTTGTTGAGTGAGAAAACCACGATCATGCTTAAATGATGTAATCCACTGTTAGCTGGATAAATATTGACGCTTATCGAAGTTCGAGCGCGCAAAAAGGGACGTTAATTCATCTTGCTTTTTTAAATATAAAATAGTTTGAAAAAGCTAAAAGATACTAATTCTCAAAATAATCTGAAATTTTCAATAAATTTAATAGAAGATATGTTTCTCGATAAATTTATTTGAATTTAAATGATTTGAATATAGAAGATTTTTTAAACATGTATCAGTTTATGTCTGCAGTTTATAAGGTTGCTGACAATAAAAGTAGCACTCTTTTCATAAAGCTATTTGTATACTGTTTTATTAAATAAATAAAATACACTTAAAAATGATCCTATTTTTATTTTCTTGGGTAACTCATTTTACTTATTTTATTTTATAATTAATAAATAGAAAATATTTTTTGTATGTCATACGATACTTAAATAATTTTTCAAATTACATATTAGTATATTCTAAAATAAGATAAATTAACATTATATACATATATGATAATATAAAGATTATAAGCGTAATCTTTAGACTTATATATCTCATCATATAATAAATATCACGTAATACGCTTGAAAGATAAACTCGCTGTTAAGTTGTAAAAATATATACTTATCGTCTTTAACTTCTATGACGACCGATTCTTTGAAGTGCCGAGAAAGTTGAAGAGCTAGGAAAGGGAACTCGAAGAAAGTTCTATTTTCTATCGTCAAACCCGGCGGGCTTCTTGAATCATCGTTACTCGGAACAAGGGACGTAAAGTGTCTTTGCATTTGATTCGTAGTTACAATGGCGATTGCCTTCGCCAAAGCGCGACTGCAGTTCACTATTGTTTCTCAGCATGTTGCTTCGAAAAGGGCATTTCGGAGAAGAGCAACTTCTCAAGATCCGTTGGGGATCGACAAATCGTGTAATATTCCGATCATATTGGATATCAAGCTGGAGAGTTTACGATGATACAATATTGATCATAAATGTTCAAAACAATTAAAGCTACTTAAAGCTAAGGGAAAAGTAGGTCACTCCTGATAGATAAATTTAATAGGATATATATAGAATACCACAAACGTCCTATAGGTATGCGTTATTTATTTTCTTATATCAGTATTTTTTAATAAAAATGATTTTAAAGAAATAATGGATATAATATATTTATCACGATACAATGAATTATAAAAATACTTAAAAACAATATTTTGTATGTTTTATTAAAATATATTATTTGTTTAAAGTTCAAAACAGTGTATATTTATATTTGTATTTAAAAGTTTATTATTAAGCTTATCCGTATTAAACTTTATGCAACTCCGGTCTACCAAGTTGACCGTTGTGCTTTCAGATTTGTAATGATATTCCCTCTTTACGCATTGTAAAATGTAGATAACGAGTGTAACAGGGAATTAGAAAGTTTTTCAGCTTTAACTCTTCAACTGAGAGCTCAGCTTGTGTCCTCTGACGAATGACTTCGTTGATCCAGCTCATGTTTGCTGTGAAATCGGAAGCGAGTGGATCTGACAGAAAGAAGAAACTTTGGCGCAAACGAATAGATCCTCGCGCTTTAGGCGAAAGTTATCCACGCACTGTTAATGCGTCTAACTAGCTCGCTTTTCTCGCTATCCACGCATCTGCGTTCTCTTTCCCCTCGTCGCGTAACAGCATCCTTTGCCAAAACTCGGGAACTAGCTTTGCGCATAGAAATAACATATATACTGCATATATAATTGGACCACACAACACGTTTTCATTTTAGCGTATGTAATATTATATACAAAGCAAAAATTATCTTACATATGTACATCATATACAGAAGAATTAAATCATATATCTCTATTCTGTTTTTGAAGATGTGGAAACTTCATTAAGAAGTTATATTCGCTTCTCGAAAAGAGTACTTTTTACGGCCATTGAAAGCTTTGAATTTAAATAATCATAATATAACAAATTTAAATATTCAAAGGGCTATTTAAGTAGAACATTTAAATAGGTTTTTAAAAATTTTATTTTATTTTATTTACATTTTTAATATATTTAAATATTTCATTAAAAAATTCTTTTCTCGTTCCAACGAATTGAATTAAGAATGATAACTTAATAAAAACTGATTTTTCTTTTTTTTTAAATTTATTTTCATATAACATCACGTGTCAATTAATTAAGGCAAATGAAATCAATTGATATATTTCGCTGACGTTGCTTAAATTAAATTCAATTCAATCGTGTCACTATTTCGTTTTGATTATTTATTTCAGGAGGCAATCAGGTAACAATAGATGTTTTCGTAATAAAAGATTTAGGAAAAAAATATCGATTTTATGTAGTAGAGTTTGTATCTTTTTATTAATTTTTATAGATATTAATATTACATAGGTAATTAATTATAATTAGGAAAATAAAGAATGGCATATTTTCTTTTATTTCTTTTTGCTTTCGATGACATGTTATATTTATACATTTTTCTATACAGATTAGTTCAACAAACTTGCATAATGTTATTGAGTTATATCAAATTTTCAAGATAAGTTTTACAATTAAAAATAAAATTTAATTGCAAAATTATTTAATTCTAAAGATTAATTTTTAATTATAGTGTATAATTATAAAAATCTGTTAATTAACAAGTTTTAAATAAAACCGTTTATTTTACCGGGGTAATTAGCTTTTTTGAACAGAAATTAATACCGGATGAAAAATATGAAATTAATATGGACAGAATTGATTACAGGACATTTTGCTTTAATTTTCAACGTCATATATTTTGAAATGTATAAAATACAAAAAAATGTTGCGGATATTATTATTATTTTGAGCTCAAAACCATTATATAATAGTTATTTTTGCGATTCTTAGATGGCTTTTTTCCATATGATTTATATAATTCTTATTTTTATGATTTACTAATATATTTCTTTTAAGATTCTGTGTGTTTTTTAAGATACGCAACATCGTATATTTTCAAATGAAATACCTAATACGAAATACCTCTAATATAAGGAATATCCCAATTGTCAGATCGTATATAATTTGCTCAACGACACGGAGACTTGGGATGAAGAAAAGGGATCCGGTGTTCTGGACCGCGTAGAAAGAAGTACGCCGTAAAAATTGTAATAAAACGGTCGTTAACTGTATAAGCCATTATGGAGTGATATTTGCGTCGTTCTAATGTTGGTCTGCACGCTCGTCACTGAAACTTTAAAGAAAAATATCATTACAACCATGGCTGATCTCAAATTAGATATTACTGCAATTGAATGATATTTTTGGCATATAAATTACATATTAATTTGGATTTGGGGAATTAAAAGACACGATTCAAATTATAATTAATTACTTAGCAATAGCTAACTTTCTTTTAATTTATTTTTACGTTCTCTTATATTACATACAAATTATCGTCTTCCTTCGGCATATATGTGAGAATTCCAGATATGTTTCGGAATGCTCATGTACATATATGTATTGACATACATATATAGGTACATACGTACATATCAATATCGCATATGTGATATTCTCCTGACTTGATTATTGAAACGGAAAGCTAACTGTCATGTACTTAACCCAATTATTTTAATGATCTATTTGATTATGCTGAATTAATTTTGCCTCGTCGAAGAGAGAATTTGAAATATAATTATATGTACGAAATAAGCAATTTAATATTTTAGGAGTTTATCATTTAGGGAGTTTAACATTTTCGCTATTTATTAAGTAGAGATATGTTTATACGTATTATATAGTACTAAAAATACATTTCTATTGGACCGACCGTCAAAAATAGGATATCGTAAAAAAACTCGATAAAACCGTCATTTCCGTTACGATCCTGCACGGTGAAAAGATATTTCATGTTTATTATCATGTTTCAATGTTCAAGAACGTATTTGTCTCATTGAAATTTGAGAGATGTATAATGACATTCAAATATTCATGTCGAACACAAAACTTATTTGTTGAACGGTTATTTTCACAGTCATTTCTTTCATATAGTTTAGAACAGTAATATATTTTAATACATAATTTTAATACATAAAGTGGATAATTTACCTTATGGCAAACCTACAATCAAACAATTCGATAAATTGAATAAATTAAAAAATGTGCCATATTAAAATGTGTTTGAAAACACTAAAACATTGATATGTAAATAATATAAAGAGATAAACTTCGAAGTACACGTACAGTCGATCTTTCTCTCAGGTTTTGCGATGGAATAAACGACAGGATCTCGCACTTGTGGATTAGATACGTCCACGTCGCAAGGACAGCATCGTAAAAACTATAATAAAATTGTCGTTATCGCGTAGAACGGGATAAATGGCAAGCTGTACCACGAGAACTACGTCGCTACCAGTTCTACGAAGTAAGCAGACATTTTTATATGTCGCAAAAAAAAACATTAGTGATTAGAGTAATATAAAATATTTATTAAACCATTTATTAAGATTTAAAAACTTTTTTTAAATTTAAATCGCAATTTCTTGCGTATATATTTCTTGCACAAGAAAACTTTGATACGTTCTAACTTGCTTTACAGCACTTGCTTATTATTATTATTATTGTGTCAGTAATATGCATTATTTTCATGGATGATAAAAAACAATGTTGTCATTGCAGTTCATTATAATCGTTGCTGCACAATCCTGCACTTCGCAACAAGTTCGCAATAAAAGCGGCGCGAACAATCGGTTTTCACTGTCAGAAAATGCGAGCTAATACTACTTCTCGTAATTCGCGGTGTCGCATGTCGTCGTAACATCGACACAGCGAATCCGATTACGCTATTATCGCTACATTAAACACGCTGCTTGGCATTTTCATGGATTCCAACCTGCCGTACGTGACACGAACACACGTGCAATGTTCGCGCAGCGGAACGCAAAGAGAGCCATATCCGCACCGCGAATTTTCCGCCAAATGCGGCTGTCTAGTTCTACGTTTTATTCGTCTAATGCGGTGGACGCGTTTAAATGCAGACCGAAATGAGAATCAAACGGCAACATTCAGAGTTAAATGTGTTGTGAGAACACGGCTTATTGTATTCATATAAAAGATAACCAGGCCACTTTGGCATAATGCTGGAAAAGTGCTGTTGGTACAGCGTAATGCAAGATAATGGTGCCAAATTGTAAAGATTAACGTTGAGAAATTTTAAGTGTTTTCGCTTTACACTTTAGCCCTTCACAAAAACAATCACGTATCATAGCGAGAGCGCTGAAACTTCTGGACTGATAAGTTTCAAATTAAAATTTGAATTTTTAATACGAAACATTTAAAAATTAAAACAGAGAATATATTTATATAATTTCATTACATATGTAAAGTGTAATTGCTATGTTTGATTATCTCTAGATTACTTAAAAATAAATGAAAACAATGGAGAAAGAATTATTTAGAAAGTCTATTTCTAAAATGTGTCGTGAATAAAAACCTGCAAAGACGTTATCGTTCTATCACCGCACTTACGATATTGCTGATGAAGGATACTACGCGGATATACCATCCTTGTTTAAAAGCCTGTTAGTGTGGTAACGGGGAACCTCGAGAATATATAGGATCTTCCTCTCTCCGACGGTCTTCCACCCGCCCGTCCCGTTTCCCTGCACCATCTAGATCGCACAGTGATACAGGAATGTCTGGGATGCCGCTACCGATGGTGTAGAGCTCTAGGGTGATTTTGGCGTGGCCATTATGGTGATTACATTAGGTACCATCGTGCTGAGCAACCCCGCGTGCGGCTCACTTGGTTTATCGAGTGGACAATTCGATGGAGAAAGCCAGATCGCCGATTCTGAATAATCCGCCGCTGTCCCTCGACGTTACAAGCGTGTCCGGCGCTCGTGCAATTTGCGCGGGAATGATAACGGGCGACCGTGAGAAAGGCGTCTTTCATTTTGACAAGAAAATTAGCATGTTACCGTAAAGCGCACACTCCGTCATTCTTGCCCTTTCAGTTGAGATAGTCTGGTAACAGTAACCGTGTCTCATGAACCCTTTAACTGCTGCGCGTTAAACTGCTGCTTTGAACTTACCAGCGCACAAAATAGAAATGTTGCAATTGTACTACATTGCCTAGATTAATTATTTCTATGTAAATCAACCATAATGTGGAACAGTAACAAATTAGATGACGAAATAATACACATACGTGTATAATGTATTTGGAGGAACACTAACAAGCACTGAGAAATTAGAAATGGATTATGCAATATCTCCTTGATACTTAATATACCAAAATATTTTCAAAAACAATTACGAATACTTTTTTAGAAAATAATGTTTAAGTTTATCGCATAATTTCGAATTAGGTCATAATTTTGACATATTATGGAACTCGCGCTTCGATAACTTCATTGCTGAACGAGGCGAATTGCGGAGCGAGATGAAAAACAATCAATATTGATACTGTTTTTGGAATACTGGCGTACATATGTACATTCGTCCTGCAGTTTCTTCCATTCAACGCGAATACGTTTACCGCGCGTTTCCGACAATATGCAAATAAATTGTTTAATTGTATCGTATTTGCTCGCTTTATTAAATGTACACAATTAACCGACAGTCCCTTTAAAGCTCATGTCGCTCGCGATGCAACGTAATAAAGGATAAAACGATTTTGCCCTGTGACGGTTATTACGACATTAATTATTACTACTACACAATGGGAATACCCTATCGTAACTATCTCTGACGTTTAATATTGTTTAATGCCGTTTCTGCACGGCGCGCTTACTCAGTTAATGCAAATAGTTCTCATTTACGAATCTTATTGCATTGCCACTTGCCATTATTACGAGATGTCGCGAAACTGGATTTCAGTCAAGATCTACTGAAGAAATCATTTGATCAATGTCGTTTCTTTTCGTCCGAAACTATTTTTACGTGTAGAAAATTCATAATCTTTTCAGCCTGAAATTTCTTTCCTTGCAGGAAAAATTCTCTCAAAAACGCTCATCTTTATTATTACACGCTAGATATCAATCTCACTAATATAGAATTAATTTTAATCACAAATTTGAATTGTGATTTTAATTAAGATATATCTATTGAAAATAGGTAAATAAAATAATGCAAGATTGCAAAGTTGATATTCTACACTCAGTTGTATTTTATACTGTACTTTTCAACTGAAACAGGCGAATTCTGTAAGTACGATGTGGGCGATTTTGCGGTTAGCGAGGGAGGCTCTCCCTCTTTTGGAGCGCGTACCTCAACTTCTTTGCGCACACCGCGAAGTGCAGAAGTTCCTTCCTTGTAATAGGCTCGACGGCCTTTACATTTCCTTTTTACGGACTTTACCCGAGCGAAACATTCCCTGGAGAACGCGAGACGAGAGACGCAGACGGCGTTTTATATCTCTCCGGCCTCTTTTCCCTGTGGTGTGCCATAGACTCGAGTTAGTCAGGTTAGACAGGCACACGGCGTTCTTCGTCCTCTGCCTCCCTGCCGCTTCCTCTTCTACCCTTCTTCGTTTTCATTCTCTTTCTCTATTATGTAAATAGTAATACGTTACGTTGTCACGGAGCGGAACGCGTCGTATCCGAGGTGCACGCGAGCCGCCGTGTAACATCCCTCTTGAATGTGGGGTACGAATGTGAAGTGACGTCATCGCATCCCCCGATATAAATTTATATTGGGAGATATATGCATATCGAGAGAGGTGCATATTCAAATTATCGCCATATTAAATTATTAAGCGATTGTAAAATAATAAAATATTTTAAAAAGTGGCAATAATATTGTCATTTTACATTAATATCATCATATGAAATATTATTGCCGTTATTGTCATTTGAAAACATTTCAAGAACTATTCGCCATTCTGTAAAAGAGGGATTTTATTAACATATTTTTGCTGTATCTTTTAAATTTTTTGTCCTATTTTTTTACATTCTGCAAAAGTACTGAAAATTAAATTTTTGGCTATTGTCTGGAAAAATGAACACTATTGTTGAGTTTTTTGTATTCAGCGTTTAGCTTAGTAAGTATAATACATTAAATTATTTTTCACTTGCAATCGCAAATTTGAAAATAACTTTAAAAAATAGTATTAATTGCAATTTTTAGGATCTTCCTTAAAATTTGTTAATTGGATTAATCCTCTTATTTTTATTTTTAATTTTAAAAAGCTACACTAGCTATTATTATGATAATATGCATTTTACATAATAAAGAAATCGTTTAAAACTTATATGGAAAAACGATTGTCATAATTCATAATAAAAAAATGAACTTTATGACATATAAACCTATATATTCATTTATTTTGGTCAACGCAAGGCAATTGCAGTGTTACCGAAATGCAGCAATTGCATTTAATTCTACAAGCGAGCGCATGTCGCCGAGGTGGAAAACGGCCGCGTTGTTTCCTTTTGCAGCTGTTGCACAACGTTTCCTGCCAGCGGTGATGCGCCGTCGAGCGGGGAAACAGCAAGGATGTTGTCAGTGTAGTTGGCTTCTCTAGCAACGCGTTTATTTCACTTTCTCTTGACTCCTTTCTCGTCTTCTCGGTTATGTTTGGAACGTTCTCGTTGGCCATCCTCTCTCTCCATCCGCTTGCTTTCATACAAGTTTTCTCGTCTCTCGCTGAGACCAACTTTTCCACGATTTTCTTATTCTCCTAGCTATTTTAATAAACAACGTCTGATTTGTGAGACTTGTTGGAGTTTATAAAGATGAATACACGAGTATTTTTACCAAGAATAACGATCCATTACCGTGATGATCATCGAGTATAATGTTTGATCTATCAACAAGTAAAAAACTGAATTAATAATGACACACACAATCTAGGTTTTATAATCTATTTTTAAATAGACTGTAAAGATTAAAATAATAAAATTTTTTAATAAGAATAAAAGAAAAATTATTACTTTTAGCATTATTTATATACTTAAAAGTTTTATACTTTATTATCTGTAAATTTAATTAAAGAGAAAGTCAAGATTAAGTATTAATTAAAAGAATATAAATTTCTGCTGTACATCATGACTATTGGAAAAATAACTTTAGAAGTTCTCCAATATATCACGCTCATATATATGTACACACACACGTACAAAGACAAGTAGTTTAAGTAATTTCTCGATACTTGATAAATAGTAACATAAGACAAGATAACAGTAATATAAAAGATTTAATTAGCATAACTGTATAAATAATTAAGGGATATTTGATTATATTTAATTATATCACAGAAATATAAAATATAGCAAGAAGTATTAATAATTGCATTATTAATTATCATAGGCACTTGTTATAGCAATTATTATAATAAAAAGCAATTATTAAATAAATTTTATCAAACAAGTATTACATTATAAACTTTTGAAATTATAACTTTATGTACTATAAAAAAATTCAATTAAGATAAATGCTGTTACGTGCTTTAAATGTATTCCTTCTATTATACAATTTCATATATTTTTAGTAATATAATTCAAGATTATTCTGTGAAATAAAATCTCGTAAGCAAGTATCACATATATGTAAACAATTAAAAAAGACTCCTTTTAATACTAAATAAACGAGAGAAGCAAAGGAGCATTGTCGGCAGTAAATTGCGGGGAAGCTCTGCATCGTAAGCGATAACCGCCATAAATTATGGCAGATAAATAATCGTGATTTCGATACGCTCGCGCGGGCGCCGCGAAATCAACGCTCAAAACTCCGCAATTATTTCCCAAGAGAACCTAATAATTAATTTCTCGATGCGCCTGCGTAATGGGCGCCGGTGCGCGACCCGTATGCATTATACGGACGATGAAGTTAACGGGGAAGCGAGAAACTTGCTATCCCTATAAAGCCTGTTTCAGGACAGAGTCGTTCTAAAACACTAGGTCGCTCCGGGTTGGTGAAATTTCATATAATAATGCAGAAATTTTCTTTACCGTGTTCTCGTATGTATTATACATGTAATCATTAAAGAATGAAATTAAAGAATACATGTAATCATTAAAGGTTGGAGACACTTTTTGTATAATAGATAATTTTTATAAATTTTTATCCTTATACGGGATGTAGATAATCTTTGGCTCTGATTATATCGTACAGAATTTTTCTATTTTTCTACAGTGAGTTCTAAAAAAATTATGAATCGTTTATGATTATTTACATTATCAATGGAATCAATCGTTAAGAAAAAATTCGATACGAATATGGACAAGTCCATAACTTATTCCCGTTTTAGATATTCAGCAGCATCCAAAATAAATCTTTGCCTGTAACAGTCTTAGTTCGCCTCTCACTGCTGCGAAACGCTTAATGCCATTTCGCGAATCGTTTCCAAATTCTTATGGTGCGCGCTTTCGTCATCGTAAATATTTTAATTATCTGCGCCAGCGCTCTCGCGGGATCGCGTGAGTTAATGTGGCCCGGAAAAATCTGGGAGATGATGATTTCGCCCGCGCGAGATGCCGAAACGAGTAAGTCCGTGCTGCCGGGATTACCGCGGGCCGCGTTCCTCGACGAATGTAATATTCGTGCACACTGCGGTTCTTGATAAGGCTGTCAGTAATACTCTCTTTCTCCCGAGTGCCCTCTTTCCATTTTTTACTTTTTTTTTTTCTCTTGCTCGCTATATTCTCCTGCACGGCATTGGCGCACGCTCGTAAGAGAGATACTCATACTCCTTTTCGCGTACGCGATTATCATTAAGATTATTATCGGTAGTGCCTTCCATTAAGCTGTCTGTCTGAAGTGCCGCGATATAGGAGGCAGAATATTTTCACGAATTTTTATAAAAATCGCACAAGGTCCGTTTGAGATACCTATATGTATATTATCTTGTTTAATCATTGGGATCTGAATGCAAAAATTTTCAATATGCTTTTTACACGTAATACAGAGACTAAATTCTTTGTTGTATAACTCGGATACGATTTGTTCAGATTTTTAAATTGAAATCTGATAATAATGATATCTTTTTTTAATCATGTACCGTCCGTATTTCTATAGTACATTTACATTTGGTACGCTCGCATTGAAATGGAAGGCTTAATTATTCGCTGACTTGCCCCGCGAGAAATTACCGATCCGCTCGCAAACGAATCCCGCGTGTACAATGCGTGCCGCGAGTAATAACGGGATAATCCAGTGGTGAGAATCCGCGAAAAGCGCCGGCTATCGTGCAAGGAGGCTGGCAGTTCACGAGGAATCACTGTACTCATAATATTCACAGTGTATGACTACTCCGCACACGAATAGAGGGAATAAAAAAGCAGGACTACTCTCGTAATTATTTCATTATGAGTATCGCGCTCACATCAACGATCAATTTCTTGCTTATTAATGATAAAAAGCGTTGTCTTGTAATTATAAATATCTCATGAAAATATGACAAATAAAAGTGCCTTTATTAATTTAAAAATCATTTGTTTCCGAGTTGTATAGTTGTATATTGAAAAAAATTCTAGGTAGACTTATAAGATGCATTTAATAATGCAATTTATTGAAATACTCAGTTATTATTACTAAATATAATAATAATAGCAAAACGTTTGATAATAATTATGACCATTTCATTTTTTATAATATTATTCATATGTTTAATTGATTTCTATTTCGCAAAGGTTCTTTTATAGGTAACTTTTATCAAGACTGAATCATTATAATTAATTATAATATCAATCTTTTTTTCAGTGTAGAGAGAGAGTAAAACGTTTTCTGTGATACTTCTGTTTAAAATAAAAATTCACTACCTCTCTCTTTCTCTCTTTCACTTATTTTAATATACTCTCAAGTATATCTTCTTAGATCGTATATGCGCAAAGATCTTATAGGACATTTCTGAGGCCACTTAAAGAATATGGTGTACAATACGAGGCAGTATATTGCAGAAATCTCAACAGCGGATTCAGAACTGTTGTCAGGAAATACGAGAGGCGTCTGGGAACGTGTAGAAAATTCTTTGAAGAAACGTGCTCAAGTGTATATTGAAATGGACGGCGAGCATATCGAACATTCGCACAGGTAAAATTTGACTAGAGAAAACGTCTTATAGCTCGAAAACAGATGATCTCCGGACCGATGTTTCCCAACTTTCTCGTGTTTGTTTTGAATACTAGAAATTCTGGAGGATTGACAGCAAGTTTTTCATTCCGTGTAAATGCATTTATCCTACTTAAATGTAAAGATTTTTTTCTTTGGACATTTGTTATTGCAATTTATAGCAATACGTGTCGCAAAAGTATTTCATCCTTTGTATCGTTATCTAAATTAAGCGTCATTCATTGTCTCTTCCTCCACAATAGCGCAATCGGACATATATACCGCAAATATCACTTAATCCTGCGAAAATCTACGCACGTCGGAAGAACGCTCTCTGCGCGTTGCCTCGTTAGTTTTTCGACGCGCAGATTCGCCGTTGTTTCCTGACCGGATAGTTATCCGCCTTGTTGTCTACGATATAATTTACCACGAGTAGTCGAAACCGACGCTAATTAGCAACGAGACGTGTATTTACGACGGCTTTACCGAGTACCCGTCTGCAAATCCTCGCCGGTGCTCTCGTTCTCGGCGAACTTTCGCGTTTACCTCATGCGCGCAAGTTTAGCGAACGCTTTGGCCACGATAATGTTTTCACCCTCTCCTCGCTTACGAGATGAAGGGAAACTAATCATTGACACGTCGACCGCGGCGACCGAGCTCCGCACTTTGTCGATCCGCGCTATCCACGATGCTCGAAATGTTGAGTTTTTAATTTAAGGAACGTAAACTTCAAGCGTTTAAAGTACGTAATAATTATATATAAAGCATGTGAAATGTAAAATGTGCTATATGGTGCAATTAGACACGTTCTTGTTCCCGCAATCTTCGTAATAAAATGTTATAGCGCACCATTTCAAACACTGGAGTGTCACGAAATGTTATTATACTCATATAATATCGTAAGATAGGACATACTAACCTCAGTACGCGAACTTTTGAAAATATCGATTCCCCGAGGTGGCTCGCGTGCCTCGGCGATACGCGCGCACGGTGTCGTAACGATCGGATCCACCGTCATGTACATGAAGTTAGCACCGCTATTTTATTTTTAAAAAATAATAAAAATTGTGCTGTATTGTACTAAATTTATGCTACATTGTGCTGCAAAAATTAATGACATATCTCAAAAGACAAAGCAAAAGCATCAAATAAAAAAAATTATTTTTTTGCCAACACCGCCATTTTCATTTAGCGACAAAATAAAAATTGGGTTTGATACAACTTTAACTATCGTATATTGTGCGGTAAAAATTCCAATCACATTTCTTCTCGTTTTAAAAAGAAACATAAAACAAAAATCCGACACACGTGAGAGAATAAAGTGCCTTTAATATCATTGAAACTGCAAAAGTCTCTAGTTGTGCTGACTTGTGCTAGGCTAGCACAGCTTGGATATGCATTTCGATCTGTCCGTATTCGATTATTACAAAGTCGAATTACGGAATACGAGTTACGCGTACGAATTATCTATCCGGAATTGTCTTTTGAGATATGCGATTAATTTTTACGGCACAATGTAACACAAATTTAGCACAACACAGTACAATTTTTATTTAATAAAATTATATTATCCCTTGTCTCGCCGTAATAACATCAACAATGTCACTCGAGTTTCGCTTGTATAATTTACATCGCGGGATAGTTTTAATTTTTCAAACTACACGTTCGCGCATCAATACGATCGGCGAAGCATTCCTCTCATCTTTATTCCTTCCAAATCATTATCTCATTGTTAATTACATCCAATCGAACAACGAGCGATCGTCTTTCATTCTGTGCGATTTTTTAAAAATGGACACGAGAAATATTGCGCAAGAAGTACGCGGATTATTCGGTTTTTTAAATTATGACGCGTTTGTGTATTACGTTTTAATTAGTAACATTCGCCGTGTGTCTGAAACAGATTTATATACTTTGTTTCGCAGTTATAAAAATTATGATTTTAGAAGCAAGGCTCGAGCCTCCTGTTTCAGATGTGTCCGCGTGGACACACATCCGACGTTGATTTCGATCCTAGCCAATAAAATTGCTACTTTTCGTAAAGGCTGCAAGATGATTGACTCGTGTGTCGAAATCTCGGCCCGAGTTGTAGCATCGGGGACACGCGGACTTGCTTAGACGTTGGTGGGAGAAGCTATACTCCGCGATTTCGATCCGGGCTAATAGAATCGCTACTTTTCGCAAAAGCTGAAAGATGATTGGCTCGCGTCGAAATCCGGCCCGAGTCCGCGCGGACTCATTTAGACGGTGGTGGGAGTAGCTGTGCTCCGCGACTTCGCGGCTTTTTGTATCTAATTCCTGGAAATGCGTCGCGTTTGATTTGCGAGGCGTTCGTGGAAACGATTAGTTTTTTGGTTTTCCTTAAAAGGAGTCTCGCTCGGCTCGGCTATGTTATGCTATGTACTTTTTTCTCGGAGGCGCGCTCGCGCCGAGCTCCAGTTCCACGAAGTGCGTCGCTCGCTTTCGTTTTTTGGGCCCAACGTTGCGAACGCTCGACGGCGCGTGCCAGATGTCCTACCGTTTCCCCTTCCAATTATTTTCAAAACTTCGAAAAGCACTTCAGTTTCGTCGCGGAGATTCGAGCGCGAGGACGTCGCGTTTCCGCTCCGCGATCGCGCGACTTTTCGTCCGTTGGAAGTGAGTATCGCGTACGGATGAGTGTCGGGGGTATCGAATCGAGTAACGGGCGATCGCCTCGGTCCTATTAATCCTTTATACCATGACAGTGATGTTATATTTTTGAACAATGATTATGAGAAACATGCAAAATGAGCGGAGCATTCGATATCTCCAAGCGCGTCGCGGACCGTCGCGATTCAATTCGCACCTATTGCTTGCTTAAAAGCTTGCTTGCACATCAATCTTCTTTATTTTATCGATATAAAAATTAATTTTGAGATTTCAAAAGTGGTAGCCCGAGCCCCGCTCGCATTTTAGTTAATTGATCTTCTCTCGAAAAGGATATTTGTATACAAGATATATCTCGATCCCGTCGCAGAGCCATAAGTGAACCTAGTCCCGTCGCGGAGCCATTGAAAGTGAACATCGCAAACGAACGAAAAGTGTTAAACATCGGAAGTGTCGAATTAAACAACAGGCGATCGTCCGGCGCGTTTCCTAATCCGCGCGATCGTCTTCGAAATTTCGAAAATCGTCGTGATAATCCAATCGAATTCGTTCCGTCGCTTACCTACGGCGTATGCCGCTCGAGTGATAGTGATAGTGATAGTGCAAGGTATATAATATAAAGGTCATTCAAGTGATAGTGATAGTGATGTGTGATTGTGTGAAGTGAGGATACAAGGAAGTACGGAAGAGTGGAAAAGGATACCAGGAAGCGGAGAGAACGAAGGCAACAGCGACGGCTGGTGAATTACTTGTTGCATTGATGTATGTACATGAAGTAGCATCGCCATTTTAAAAGCCATTATAAAAAAATTATTTTTTTATTTCACGCTTTGTCTCTTGAGATAGATGATTAATTTTTACGGCTCAATGTAGCACAAACTTATTATTAATTATTTTTTTATTTGACGCTTGTCTTTTGAAATATGCGACTAATAAACAGCACAACATAGCAAAATTTTTATTATTTTTTTTTTAAATAAAATGGCGGTGCTAACTTTATGTACATTCCACCGTCGGTTTCTCCTCAGTCTTCGTGCCGCGGCTTCCGTCCCGAGATCGATCGATTTCCGTCGTTCGTGTTCGCAGCGTGATGGATCGGGGTTCTTTCCGCGCCGGTAACGACCTTCGTTCGTTCGTTCCTGAATCGTCCTCGGCTAAGCGCGCGCGCCTCGAGACAGATCGAACGGCCTCGAAATCATACAGCCTTCTTCTGGAAGTAGATCAACGATCCGCTTGGATCCGTATACATTTTGAGGCATACAAGCGGAAGGGTTGATATGGGACGTCATAAAAGAGAGTTTATACGACGAAGGAGAAGATAAATTATTGTTAAAAAAAAGTTTTTATTTTCTTTCACCCTTAAAAACTTCTCCTCGAAAACTCTGAGTCTTTCGTGCGTTTCTTGTTCACCATTCTCTGATCGGTAAATGTGATATTATTACGGGAACATTTCGAGCGTGTTGAGGCATGTTTTGCTCGCAGGAGTTACAGGCCACTGTTTCAACGTCACCCCGAGCCGATTTCTCTCACTTAGGTCTTCAACTTCGCGACTTCGTGCTTAACGCGAGATTTCATTCTAACACGTTCCGGCGCGACGGACATGCGAGCGTGTATTCGCGAATGTAAGACCTGCTACGCGTTACGGTTTTTTCACACAATTTACTTTAACGGACGGATTTGTATAAATCCACATAAGATAAACACGTACCAGGTGTGACAATGCAGCTATTATGGAACGCGGCAGAGAACAAGGACATTTGCATTTACATAAACAGAAAATAATACTGAAACCTCTTCCTTTCTGTTAACAATATTCCATTAACTTCTGTCAGCATCACATATTATAATCGGATTTCATAATAAAATTTTAATATATAGTGAGGTTGCGTGCTAGTATCAAATCGAGAAAAATAATTGCCGAGACTACATCATAAAAAAGGAATTATACGCGATTTATGATTTTATTTTTAATAATATTTCTAACAAATTTGAAATCGATTTTTCTGTAACAAAAATAACGAAGAAAAACGTTATTTTCCGTTAAATTTTTAATTAAATTATATTTGATTATAAATATAAATATAATATTTATAATTAAATCTTAGATTAAAATGTTATTGAAATCTATTTTAAACCTGCAGTTAAGAAAAAAAATATAATCTTATTTATTTATCTTATTTATCTTACATTTCAAAAGTTTATAAAATATTTCTTTTTGCTTATTATCGCCAATAAAATACGTTGATCTTATTGGTTGCATAATTATTGGCTCTCAATTTATCAGAAATCTATTATGAAAATTAAGATCACGAACCGTTAAATAAATTATGAATATCGGGTGACCAGCTGGAACAAAACCTAATTTTTAAAAAAAAAGCTGACAAAAGTCGATTGAGAGAAAATTGTATGGTTTATAATAAGATGAACTTTATTGAATCTTGTTTTCTTGTAAATGAAATAGAACGAGCTTGGAAAGCGCAATTTCGATTCACTTTCGAGCCCGACTACGCCACAAAATCGATGCGTAATCGAAGTTGGAATTTTTATTTTCTTGAACTGTTCGCACTCGCAAGAATTTCTTCGCGCTTCAATTTCTCGCTCGCGTGCTCGCGCTGGCTGAGTACGCGCTGGTACGCACGTTTCTGACGTAAAGGATGTGGTAGGTCGACCTATTTTCCTTCGCGTATGTCAAAATTACTCGTAGCAGGGTGGTGTTAACCCACATTTTTGATGCCGGTGCTGATGTAAGTTCCCGCTGTCAGTCGAACGTCAGAGGTAACTGCAGCGATTAGGTAGTTGATTATTGTGGCCGACTTTATATCGAAGAAACATTTTTGAAATATATATGTATATTGAGAATATAATCAAACCTTTCCTTTTTTTAAATTATATTTCGAGTAACAAGTGTCATATCGTATTTTCATTAGGACTTAATATTCGTAGTCAGATATAACAGAAAATTAAGCGTAGAACAAATACCGAGAATTTTAATTGACAATCGACTAAAGTCATTAACTGTGGATAATTGAAAAGCAGAAAACTCTTTGGAAAATAAATTTGAAAAATTGACACAGTTTCTATGAAGAAAGTTCAGTATTTCGATTTTTATATTTTTAAAGAAGATACAAATTTGCCCTAGATTTGTAATAAAACATCAGTTACTGGCTGAATAAGTTTATTTGTAATAAAGTTATCATTTGGAGGACGATATTTTTATTAAACGTCGACAGGGAGTCAAGATGATAGCGTCAATATCGTGTTAAGATCTACCGAGCCATGCATATAACGCCAACGAGTTTATGCAAATGTTGAAGCGTAAACACCGCTTATCGACGTTTTTCGTTCGGCGATAGTCACGCGGGACAGCAACGCGATCGTCACTATGAACATTTAGGCGAAACAGGTTCCTAAGATCTCCCAAGATAGCCTTCCTTGCGCTGTCGGGCCTAGGTATAGTGAACGGGTACAAAATTGTTTGCCACCCTCTTGTTGAGACCATACCCCGTGCCCGTCTCCCCACAACATCGAGCTTCCACTCAACTCCCTTCGACTTCGTCGGCGCGGAAACTACTCACAAACTTTCAGGCCAACCGGTCTTCGACGGGAGATGTGGCGCGTGCAGCTGCATCGCGAGATGCATTACCGGTCGAACTTAATGTAAGTACATACTGCGAACAGTGAGGGTGCTTGAAGAGTCCACCGTTTTCTTGGCACGAAACTGAAACAAGATTTAGTCGAGACATTTACGAATCTTAACGAGTCTGCCTCAAGAAACTGTGCCTTTTCCTTTTCGTTCCGCATCTCATAGGTCGCATTGTTTCTCGACCCGCGATATATTTACCGAAATAATTTTGTAAGTTTACTTTTTATTGTAAAATGAATTAAACTCTGTTATGAGTATGAAGTATTTCAAAATTGCCGGAAAAAGATTTTCATTACAGCTCTTTTTATTCATTTGTAAACGATTTTTGCTTGGCGATCAAAAGAAATTGTATTATTTGTATATTTTTATTTCTATATTTTTCATAAATGTCTAATCAATTAAATTTCAAAATTAAAATTAATGCGTAAAATGCATATGAAATTAACTAAAGAATATGATTTAATTTTCTCTCTCGAAATTAAATTCGCTGAGTCTTGCTTTTAATTGTTTATTATCCGAACAACACAAATGTTTAAATTTTTATTAATAAAAAATTGACTAAGAAATTTATAATGAATTTTAACAAAATTTTGATTACATATAAAAAGAATATAGCACGTACTTTACACGTATATTACAAATAAAAGAAGAAACATATTTACATTTCATTTCATTACATTTCAAGCTGGTGTAAAGTTTTTTGTTAACATTTTTATATAAAAATAAATAAATAACTAACGCTATCACGTTAAAATATCATATAATTGTAGTTGACATGAAATTAATTAAGTCATAATGTGATAATACGTCTTAAATTTATTGAAAATACACCCGTAAGATGCAGTGTCAAAAAATAACATCATGTAATGTTGAATGTTCCGGGTCGTCCCTCTGTCTTCGCCTGACATCACGTACATCACGTACGCACGTCAAAACAAACACGTTAATCGTTATATCAGACACAATTCGATCTCCCGCAGGCGTTGTGAGACTTTTGTCCCCCAACGGACAAAACGCGTGAGTACGTCGCGATTTAGATTACGAATGAAAATTATAGAAAATTATGGATCACGCGCGCACACGCGCCCGCGCGGGATCTCTCCGAGCCGGGATATATTTTTCAAAGGGACGAGCTCTATCGATTATGCGATTAAAGCTGGTGATGGAATCTTACCACGAGGTGCGATCACGCGATTATTACATTACATACAAGCACACGATTCATGGACAACTCGCGCGGATGGACGAATTAAATTATTTAGGTGTAAGAATCCGATGGTGGCCGCGTGATAGTCGTAAATCGCCGAGCGCGTAGATAACGACGGTGAGAAACGCACGATTTTTATTGCCTATCAGCCTATCGTTAAAGCTATCGTCCACCTATCTTCCAAACGAGCGATGTGTCCGTTTGATTAAACGTTTGATCGCGAGACTATTTGTAGATATTATAATATATGTATATACAAGCCGCGAACAATTTCGTATGTTTCACTCGGCAAGTGGCGAAAAGAAACATTACTAATTTTTGTTGTTAAAACGCATTACATTGATTAACTGTACTGAGAGAAAAATATAATTACTTTCTGGATTCAACCGCAATTTTATAATATTTCTAATGATAATTATGGTTAATACTTTGTATTTAATATTTTTATATTTTTGCGCAGTGATAATATTTTATATTTTTATTATATTTTATAATTCTAACAATAAATATGATTAATATGCATAATAATGTATATTAATCATATTTATTGTTAGAGTTATAAAATTATGGTTGAATCCAAAAGTAACT
The DNA here is from genome assembly GCA_021460005.1 of Tetramorium alpestre. Taxonomy (NCBI): domain Eukaryota; kingdom Metazoa; phylum Arthropoda; class Insecta; order Hymenoptera; family Formicidae; genus Tetramorium; species Tetramorium alpestre. The sequence goes on from JAJVSH010000091.1 coordinate 64,535, forward strand.
ATATTTTTATCTCAGTGTGTTTGAATTATCTTAATTTTTTCCAAACATTCGAAATGTTTACTACAATGATTAGCCTCGCAATTAAGTTGCAACAATAATCGAAGATACATGTAGTCTTTGAAAAAATCGCATTTTAAAATACGAACGTTAAAAGCTTTCGGTTTGACACGAGTATTCAATCCGCAGTAAAAACTGTATTCTACCTTTGGATCTATCTTACAAGTAGAAGATTATATCCGCTCGTGGGAGTCGACGAGCCGCTTGTGTAGTTCCGTTGGCCCATGGAGAGTGTCGTTAAAAGCACCGAAGAACACGAAACCGGAAACTCGACGAGCAGTCCAAATGTCCTGAGACAATTGAATTGTCGACCGAACGTGACCGGAAAGTCGCGTACCGTGATGTTCGCCTTTAAACGCCGGTCGCTCTAGTCGTTGGTACTCGTTCCGCTTCCGCTTTCTGTCTCGCTCGCACTGGATCTTTTATTTTTTTCTCCCCTTCGCTTCGCGTCTCGCACTCAGGATTAGTTCCAGAACTTTCTTCCATTGACGCTGCATTTTATAGGGCGAAAGCGATCTTCAAATAGCTCATGTGGTTTAAAACGTGAATCGCGACTTGTGAAAACGCCGATCGTACAATGGTACATGTCGATATTTCATCCGTTTCATGATAAAGTCCATTACGAAATATCATAATAATTTATTTGTAACTTGGACAAGTGTAAATTTTTCGCTCGTGAATGTGTCAATTTTTTAGAGGCTAACGGATGAAAGAATTTTTACTGGGCGGACAAATAAATCTGTCCATTTATTGATTCGTTTCCTCCCCGATTTTTGTTGCATGCGTGATGAGGCGGAACGTGGAAACTCCGATTGTGTATCTCTCCTTTTGTTTTGCTTTATTGTATTTTTTTTATTAATGACAGTAGAGCGAGTATGGCGAGAGAAGCGCAGTGTGGCTCTCGCGCTCCAACGATCGCGCCGTAACGAGCTAAATGAAAAACGCCGAATAGGAGTTGCTAAGAAGGGAAGGGTTTAATTGCATTTTACGGCATCTCGGACGAGCTCGGGTGGCTGCGCGGGGCACCGGCTTTGATTTACGCGATAGCTGTTGCCGTTTGCCAGTTGCGGCGGCCTCTCGATTTAACGTTGCGCTCATCAGACTTCGGGAGGGGAGGGGGCGAGGGTGAAGTATGGCGCGAAGGGCGCTAACAAAGAGTCGTGCCCGAGGTAAGCCGGGGGGTACGCTCGCCGTCGCGAAGAATTTCGCGGTAATAATGGAAGCGCTGTAAGATTAGTTCCCTCGACGCCTCGCGGGATTTACCAAGGAGTGCGCACAAGGGTGGAAAAGACGGACATTGGAGAAAGAGAGCGAAACTGTGAACGCGGCCAGACCCATAGTCCTGTCGCGGTTATTTCAGCTGCACAGCACAAATAACCGAGCACGTTAATATTTTAAATTCCCAATACTGAGGTATTTTTGCTTTTTTATTTTAAAACTGATAATTGCGTTCCTTTGAGCGAAAAATGATACAGAATAAATCGTGATCTGAATGCACCGTATGGATCCGCAATGGCAACTCCGGTTTTTTTTTTTTTTCAAGCTACGATATACAAATATACGAAGTAACGGGGAAGAGTAACGAGTTTAGCCTTTATACAATATGCTCACGTTGATCATTGATAAAACATATTTCGTTGAGTCAGACGGGATTGGTTTGTTTTTCTGTCTCTCCCCGTGTCATCGACATACGTCAAGCTTCGGGCTTCGTCTTTTTTATTCTGTCCCGCGCGTCGTGACGCGGCGTCCCGATGGACGCGGACGAGCCATTGTTGCTCGACACGTTTCAGAAAAAAAGTTCGCACGAGCTGCGGAAGGAAGAAGGGGATTCACGACGCCCACGGATACAAGGGCGTTTTGTATGTACGAGCGCGTTGCGCGTTTTCCGAGGCCCCTCGCTTCGAATTTTTAATCAGAGAAAATTCGAGTATGAAATTCGCGCCGTTTTCGTCCGGATGAAAACGGTCACAACTCGTCGACTCGAAACCCTCGAACGCGTCCGTCTACAGAAAAGCAGATACAGTCGTTGCCATTGAATTACACCGAGTGTCCGTTACAATACGGAAAAAAGGAGGGAGATAACAGCCACGTGGCTTGACGCGAACTTTTTTAAACCAAGCGGGAGATACGTTTCATTCGTGTTGCGCCGGTTGGAGGTGCTCGCCGGGTTTTGGATGGAGAAAACAGGGGAGAAGCTAATAAAGCTACAATGCGCGCAAATTCGACGAAAATACAAACTGCCGTATGAGAGGATAGAGAAACGCGATTTAAATCTTGTAATCTAGAAACTGAAATATATTTCAGCTAAATAGAGAGAAATGCCACTTTGGTTTGAATTTTGGTAATTTGATAATAATATTTTCGTGTGAACTTTTGTAAATTTTTTCCAACTTATTACTAAACTGTGCGCCAATTATTTATCAGTCTTAAAACAGTTCTTCTTTTGAATGTACTTACTTCAATTATCGGTTTATGAAATATATTTCTGCATGCTAGTATTTTTCATGTAATCGATCTTTAAAACTGGATTATAATTTTGAAAATTGAGGCAAATTTTTTTTTGTCGATAATGAAATTTCAACTCCTTCTACATATTGACATTTGTTTTTCTCTTTAAATATTTTTAATGTGTGTTTCATGTTATACATGTTTTATAAAAAAAGTATAACAAATTTTACTCTTTTATTATATTATTAAAATTGTCAGATTATATTTCGTTGCTAATGACTTTTAGACTCTTAATACGATGACGAGAAAAAGCTTGTAATATGTACAAAGAATACAACGCTAATAATATATAGAAATTATATATTATATACATGTATAATTTGAAACAGTCAAATGATAAAGATACAAATGTTACTGACACGGTACAAAATTTGCCGGATAGTTAAAGAGTCGTTGTGGAAATATACGTCGGTACAAAGTCGATGTCACCTGTGATCCGCAATGTAAACGAGAGTCGGGCTTACCTATGTAGCATGTGTATCCCTAAAGACGACGACGGCTGTCGGTATTGTTGCACGCATTACTACTTCGGCGGATGGAGCGTTCGCTTCGACGGCCCGCGGTAATGATGTCGAATCGCGATGATAACGACGAGTCTTGGTTCGACGCCCATTGACGTCGTTGTCATTCTCAAGCGCGCTCGATTTCGCAGAGTCGACTCTTCGGCTTAGCCGCATGCATATTTACACAATGCACCGCCCGCCTATATAACGCGGTTTAGTCTCTGCAACCGAGCGACACGCTGTCACCCTCGGTGGAACGTGCACAAACGCGGGGGAGTCGTGTGATCCGCAAAGGCGAATTTACACAACTCGCTATTGATGATGTACGCCCGCGCCGTGGCATAACTAGGCAGAGCCTCGGAGGTTCGCAGACACCCTGTATACGTTGATGTAAGTAAATTTGGTCTGCGCGACGCCTTAAGGACGAGACTCTAGAGTGGTGCAAAATTGGGCGAATATACATATAGCGATGTGTACAGAGTGTATCGCAACTGTGTTATGATATCACTGAAAAGATGAGTCTACGTATAAAAATAAATCGAAAATGTCGAGAATAATATTTTCGAGTACGAAATTTGATTTAATTCCCCCGTATAGTGACTTTATAAATTGAAAACTCAATAACATGTGTATTCTTTTCTTCTGAAAACATGTAAAAATACAGTTTAAAAAAAGAAATCTGTGAAAATATTATGAACTTTGCAGTTTTTTAAATATATATTTAAATTTCTTTAATATATTGTTAAATTATTACATTCTAAAAGATCACATCTTTTTATATGATTCTAAAATTGATTATTTCATATGGAATTGAATAAATTATGTAGAATGCTGTAAAAACGAATAACATTTAGTTTGTATTAAATAATTTTTTTACTCCTAAATTGTTTTTAGCACAAACGATTAAATTCAGAATCTGATTCCTCTAATAATCGATTATTTTATATATTGTAACTACTCTAATTCTTCTTTATATGTTGCATAAATATTATATCATTTACAACTTTATTCAATTGGCACGTAGATAATTTCTCTTATTAGAACGTATAATTTTGCATAATTCTGAATAAGAAGAGTCAAATCGACAAGATCAGATTGGAAATTGATTCGTCATACTACGCAAATGGGTATTATCTCGGCAGGTTTCGGTGGAAATTGGTCAGAGCGCAAGAACTTTAACGAGACGTCGAGACGTCGGTTCCCGTGGGATATGGTATCTAGAGATTTGTGCATCGATCGCGAGGTCGAAGTGCAAGCTCAGTTGGCTCTTGCACACTGCATTCTTCATTCTAAAGATTTTATTATTAATATTATTATAAATTACAAAATCAATAATAAATTGATAATATATTCCTAATATAATAATAATTATTATATTATGATTACATTATAATTATGAAACAGTATCTGATGATAAACTGATTAACCTGATTTCTAATAATAAATATTTGATAGAATAATAATTTGCCAATATAACTTTTTCTACGTTGCATCGAAAAATTTCCATTAATATTTAGATTAAATGTGAATAATAATCATAAGAATGACGATATAAAAATTTTACAATACAAGGAAGCAATATAAATGGTTAGCAAATCAAAACCAAGTACAAGTAAATCTTTTCGTTTTGTAAATCAGTTTTTCGTCTTTTCTCCGATATGTCGCTTTATTGCGTTCAATAAATTAGCGATTGCGAATCATACACATGTCGAGAGCCGAGCGTTAACCCAATACTTTTCTGTCGTTCGACAGGCCGGTGTCGAAGGAGAGCGAGAGAGGAATTAAACGGCTTTGGAACGAAGAGGAATAGTCGCGGCTTCCGATTCGCGCTCGATCGGTTAACGGCCATAACTTTCCTTATCGCATTCGGGGTTTTATCACACGCGTGACGTACCCTCCGGGGACTTTTTGCCATTCCATGTCAATCGTCGACGAAAATCGTCGGATATCAGAAGGGTGTCGCAGTGACATTCGCACGACATAGCATTCGAATCTGTAACTCGGTCCTTCGGGACAGAGAGAATTTCATTTTTACGCAGGATCAGCTTTGAGTTTCCTTATGCTCCGAACAAATAAGTTCCAGTCATATTTATTTAGCTTTACTATCTTCCTCTTCAGTTATTATGACTTTGTTCTTCTTATTATTTTTGTAAAATTTACACAGAAGATTAATTTCAAGAATCCTATGTTTCCTGAATTACACAGTGTATTAAAGTATTGGAAAATACAATACATTATTCAATGTATCGTTTGTATTACTATATCTAATTGTAAGACATCTAGTTCTATCCAACTTCCGGTTCATCTTTCAACGCTTCGTAGAGAATTTGTTTTTATCTCTTTTCCAATTCTTTTTCGTAACTTTTTTAGTAATATCTTTTAACTCTCATGACGATAGACACTTGACATTTGTCCACGGATTGTCGAAAAGAGTTTTGGAAAGAAAGCGTGTTCTAAAATTATCATGTTATTTATAAATCGTCGAGCCATATCTTTATCAATTATTTGGCAGTCGATGTTAGCCTTCGAATCTGAGAGATCGTGTTAAATAATTTATTTGACGATCGTTAAGACATTTTATAATACAATATTTCCGGTACATATATATTTATTGAATGGCGAATCAATAATAATTCATCGAGAAATAGTGAATAGTGAAACCGTTATAAAATTATGACAGTTTGACACGCAATTAATGCATCTACACTTGAAGTCAATTTTGAAGCATTCTGATTATTGTATATGACGGGCTACTTATACGCAGATATGAAAAGTTAAAAAATAAATTGTATTGCTTGTGTAATGCTGCTATGCGTTTTTAATTGGCTGGTATTTTGAATGGTATTTAAAATACTAAAAAGGTTTTTAATCATTCTTTAATGCGAGTATTAAACTTTTTTCTACATCGAGTTTTATTTTCCCAATAGTACTTACATTTTAAGCTATCAATGCATTCTTGGTTCTTTTATCGCAATCGGCCATTTCTCGAACGAGAATGTACTTTGTGGCTTGTAAACGATATTCACTTATGTGGAACTTTTATCCAATGTAATGTTACTTCTCGACGAAAAAGCTGTCTACAAAGCAAAAAGCGCACCTATTCCGCTTAATTCGATACAATTTCTTTTATAACGGATTATAGCAATCTTAACTCGTAAATTCAGATGTTGAGGAATGCTTGCTCAAGGGGGCTTTGCCAGAAAACTTCTTTTTATGATGACGTATATATCGAATGATTTTTCATCGAGTAAAGCGAATTGTCACTTAAATTGCGCTTAAAACATCTCGATTTTACATTTTTCGGATTTATCAGAATTACTGTAACATCTACGATAGATACATCTCGTCAAAATACATCGTATGTTTGAATATACGTAATACATGTTTCTCTATTATTGTATGTGTTTTACAGAGCTCACATTCACAGAATATATCTCACAGAATGTATTTCATATGTTTTATTTTGAATAACAGATGTATTTTCATGATATCTCGTGATCTTCGAATTAGCCACATTAAAATCATTCACAGAAATTTATATATTACGCAGCACACAATCGCCATTTTATGGAATAAATGTCTCAAAAAAGAAAGAAAACTGTGAAAGAAGAAGAAGAAGAAGATCTGTCAAGTACGGCTGGATATATTCTCACCACATTGAATAAACGCTTATCTACACTTGCTCTTTCGTTTGCAAAGAGAAGTAAGTGAAAACGAATGATCGAGCGGCATAAATGCGCTTAATTATCTTGAATGGATTCGAATCGACTAGACCGGCTACGGTGGGCACTTACGAAGAGCTGAAAACCCAGGGCCGAAAGGATAGATGGATGAGTTTCTCCGCGCGCCCTAAGTCGTGTGTATCTCGGCAGGCATTGTATACATGTAACGGTGACGAGCTTGCGGGTATAAACAGAAAGCCGCGTGCGGTGCCGTGGCCCTGCCTTCGGTAAATGCATGCTCTGTAAATTGCCTGGCATTTAATTACCATGAGTAGGCAGGCCGCGCACGCTAAAGCCAAGAGCCCACTCCGCTCAACTCCTTCACCTTGTTCGGCTTCTCTTTCCCGCCAAAGTGAAACAGCGAAGAGAGAGAAAGGTAGATAAAGGTATCTAGAAGAAGAAGAAGAAGAAGACGAAGAAGAAGAAGAAGAGAGAGAAAGAGAGAAACATAGGCGCTCTCCTACTTCCTACAATCTAGGGCACATCACCCTTGCACTCTCTCGCGAACGATGCGGGGGATTTCCAACGTCGTCCTCTCTTGTTTGCTCTCTTTCTCTCTCGCCGTACTGCATCGTGACTCTCCACCCGTCTGCCTTTACGTTTACAACATGCCACAGACGTATGTGTTACGAAGTACTGCTAAATTAAACACCTGCTTCAGTCAAACAGTACCTACTTCGACTCACCACTCCGAGCCACGAATCAACCTGCTCGTATTTCACTCTCTTCCATCCCCTCTTCTCTCTTTTCTCTCTCTCTCTCTCTCTCTCTATCTACGTTTTGCCATTCTAATTGGATGCTGTTGTAAATCCTTTTCAGCATCAGCGTGAGTGACATATATTTCGCGAGAGTCGTCTTGGAATAATAATAAAAGCTATTGTATTATAAACATTTTGCAAGACTGAGATTAACGATCATCAAATCGATTTTACTTTATATTAAAACAAGAAAGCTTAATCAGTTAATTTCTTTGAAAAAGTGTAATAAATTATCGGAATATCTATTGAATTTCAATCATGAAAAAGCCAATTATCGATAGCATTGAATCAAATTCACATAATATAAGCTTTATCTCTTTCTTATATCAAATAATTCTTATGTAATTCATAAATTCTTTATTCTCAGTATTCCTGATAAATTAATATTTTTCTTGGCTCTTTCTTTTATCCTGTAATTTAAAATATATTACATATTATTGATGTCATCTTTAACACATTATGTAATTTTACTTATTACAATTCTTACGTTTTCTTGTTTGTACGAGATACTTTTACTTAGCATTTCAAGCTTGAATGACTTGACCTTCAATTCGATATTCATCTTAATTATTCATCGAGAACGCGAGAGATTTTTAGTAGCTAACAGCTTTTTCCGACTGAAATGTCACACACGCGTTCCAGGTCGACGTATCGAGGATGATATTAGGCGTCGTTGAAATCGTCTTATTTCGTCGCAGTTTTTCCCTTTATTCATTGAAGACGAGATATGGAACGCAGCTCTTGCCATTGATAAGATCAAGATACGTCTTTGACGTGTTGTTGCTTCTACAACTCTTTGCGTCTCGTCGCTGACTTAATACGCCGATTAAGTGTCAAGACTGCTCATTGCGTGCACGTTTGCGTGCAAGTGATCTCGTCTACGGCCTCGTTGACGTAATTGCGAGTCGATATTGCACTTTCGTGTGAGCATTTATAAAGTTAACCGTGTTATAGTGTAATATATTACCTTCTTTTGACGCACGGATGCGTATTATATGAAATAGTCAAAGAGACGTAGACTCTGCTCTATTCACTTATAAAACGATTTAAAATCGAATTTTACAATATTTTATAATTGAATAATTTCCGATTTGAAAATCGAAAAATATACAGCGTGGAAAATTAACATTCGGAAGTTAAATTAGTTTAAATTAATTAATTATCAAAGAGTAGGAATTAATGAACGATAACGCATAAATAAAGAAGAACGGTGACACGACGACCATATCGGTCAAATCAATTATTTAGTGATCATTAATGCGGCAACAATATTTACATTGATGATTAATTATACATGTGGTTTACACGGGTAGAACATAACTAAACAATTAGCCATAATTATTTGTTACTATCGCAGCCAATGATTGCGATTTAATCATCTTCCATACTGTACTTAGCTTACATGTATGCATTTGTATGTTCAATCATGGAGATCACATTTAATAATTTTATGCATATTAAACAATCATTCCGCAAACTTTCAGAAATGCGTTGTAATACATGCTATATTATACGCGCGCGGACATACGAATTAGTTATAACACTAGATTATTATAAATAATAATTATATATTATGAAATTGCATACGGAACGTGACGCAATAATGAAAATTGAATGATTGAGAAAAAAAAACTGTTTCTTGTTACAGATAAATATATTTCAGAATACTAACCTTACGTTTTGCAGACAGCTAATAAGCTGCTGCTCAGTAGTGATTATTACAGTAATTAATTTGTTTTAAAGTTCGTGAAAATTCCATAAGAACCTCAAAGGGAGGAAGCACGGTTTCGTACTTGGTAACTCGCTCCAATCTAATAACAACCAAGAGCGGCAGTGGATAATTAAGAGAGAAATATTCTAAAATATTCCTTTCTGACAAGTACAGCATTTCAGTGCAATGCGCGACGAGCGTTTCAAAAGTAAAGCGTTACGATCTCGTTCAATAATGGCGCGCGATTCCTTGCCAATGAAATAAAAGTAAAATTTTAATATCTCTTCCCTTGAAATGAGCTATTATTTTCATTGTTATAACTGCAATGGGCGTAAACGTTAAAACATTGTGTACTACCAAAAATTCCTATCTACATTTACAACAGAGACGTAACGATCGTGCTTAAATTTAATTTCTTAATTTCTGATTACGAAGATGGCTCAGGTATACGCCATCAGGAACTATATCACACGAGAGATACAAACCGATAACATTTGGAATATAAAATCCACTGAGGATGTATAAATATATAATAGTTAACTCGTAATAGCTAACGGGTTAGAGAAAGTTAACAATCGTTCGGTCGATCTCACTCATCTCGAATTTAATCAACGCCGAATACTCGGATCCGTCAGCAGCTTCGTTATCCCGAAACGCTAACAACGCGAATCTAACTGGCGCCCCGCGGCGCGATGCGTTTTAATTCGCTCGCTCTCGCGAGTGCCGCGAGTTCTGAGTAGACGTCGTGCACGAGGACTTCCTCGGGGTGGCTCTTTGGGGGTGTTTTTGATTTGTTGGCTCCCGTGGCACCTACCACGGCCGGGAAAGGGAAAGAGAGAGGCAGAACCCGTTGGAACGAACGCGAGTTACGGAGGTGCGGGTCTCGGGCGAGGGTGGCAGTGGGTGGACTGGGTAACCGCACATTATGTGATTTCTACAGGGAGCGAGCTAACTTCGCGATTGAATTGTGCCGGCGACAATGGCAATCTGCCAGGGCACTCGACGGTTTCTCCGCATGGTATTTTCAACGCGGCTGTTGCCGCGCCGTGCTTTACGTTTTACAACCGTCTAACTGTTCCGTTTGCTTCGTTGCGCGATTGCACTATTTTTCCCAGCGTGATTCCGCGGGAAACAAGCGCTAGTAATTTTTTGACCAGTGCTTTTCTAATAAGACACGTTAGAATGCGATTCGAAAGTCCAAACAAAAGGGATTCTCTGTTCTAGAAAGCTAATAATAATACTGTGGTATTGTCGCACGTGGATAAATTTTAAGTCAAGGTCAAGAAGATAATATTCTTTCTGTATCACGTGAAAATCATTTGCACACTGCATAATATATCGCTGATACATTTTTTTTATTTCTGAGATTTATTAATATGTAAGTGCGTTTTTAAAAAATAAATTAGAATACAATTTGGAAGACTGATACGTGACATTTGCGTGGCATTTTTACTCGAAATAGTTCTTCGCTATCCGGTTACGAGTGAAAGGAGGAGTGATGCGAACACATTACGATTTTAAGATTCGACGAAGGGGATACCATTGTTTTCTCATCCGACACAAGGCAAGGAGCCGGCACGACGGGATGGACGATATTCAAATATTTACGCGGATTTTCCGTAAACCGAGCTGCGAACGTTTCTTCTTTCTAGACACCTTTCTCTAGAGACAACGTCGGTAGTAGCAATAAAATCTGTAAATGAAGAAAAAGTGTTGTAATCGAACAGCTATTTTGATTCGCAAATAGCCATAAATTATACAAATACTAAATAACTAAATGAAATTGTGCTTTCTGTAGATACTTCATAGAAAGAAGTTGTATTTCTAACATTTGTGACTTATAGAGTTATTTGTTCTTTCTGAAATTTGGTTTATATTATTGCACGATATATTGTCCCACACATATTTATTTGGCTTACAGTTACCATTTGTCTCTTGAAAAAGATTCTGTGGATGGTTGAAATATTAAAAAGATTTAATATAAGATCGAATAAAAATTTTATTTGTATACAATTAAAACGTTCAATTTGCGATAAAATATTTAAAGTTAATATTCATCTATAATTAAATACAAAATTATTAATTGTTAATATTGTTTCCTGCTCTATTTTATTACGTATATGTTTCTGTATTAGATTATTAAACATTAGAAATTACATCTTTTCTGTTTAACGACATAGCTATATAAAAAAGAAGGAACGCAAAAGATCAATAGTTATTTATATACTAGCGATCGATTTTTATTAGATTGTATTAACTAAAATAACATAAGTTAAGTGTTGTTACAAAGTATCTATTAAGCAGGTAGTGAATGAGTCCCTTTAGTACTTCTTGCAAACCTAATTTTTCAGGACACGTCACTCGCTGTCTTCTCAATAGGCGTGTGTCCTTTGTTGCGAGAGTCCTACGACAGCGCGGTGGATGGCACGGTCTGTCGTATCAAAAGGATTTCCACTTTAGCGATCCCCACGAGGCACAAAGCCCCGAATCCGCATCCCAGGTATTCGCACGAGAGGCGAATACGTCGCGCGCAGAGAGTTAAGAAGGAGCTTAAAAACGCGCGCGGCCCACGCCGGCTTTTCTCTCCCATTTGCACACGAATGTCCTTCCCTTGCGCTACGAGAAATTCCTTTCCGGTCAATGACGCAACCGATTCTCAGGCACTCCAGAGGCCCTTCACCCTTTACTTTACGCAACGTCAATCCCGATTATCCTGCTCTTAAGCTTTTTCCGCGTTCCACGGTCGTCTTAATAACAATGGATAATACGCGCACGTTACAGGAAATAAGGCATAAAAATATATATCCTTTTATCATTTTTTTTTCTTTCTTTGCTTCTTTCTTTCTTTCTGTTTAGCCCCTTGAAATGGAAATCTGCATTTGCGAACCTATTATGCCACTTGTTTTAGATTCCTTTTTCTTTCCGTTAGGCTCCCTTTATTTCTCGTATATGTATGTACATACACGTAGTCGATAAATGTTATTTGTTTTTCGTTACGCGAAATTACTGGTATTTCTCAAGGATTCGACAAACTGCTACATTGACCATTGATCGTAAACAGGACAAGTGGTTTAAGAGAGAGAGAGAGAGAGAGAAAGAGAAAGGAGAAGATAAAGAGAAAAGAAATATTGCAACGTCGAACAATACGTTTACTGTATTAGTATTATAAAGTATAATAAAATGATGAGATACAAACACAGCCCATTTAAAATGTGAAATTTTTATCTTAATGTTATTGAATTATGAATTGCATTACAATAGATCAAATTGAAAAATTATGTACAAGAAGATTTTTTTATTTTGTTTTTTTATTATGTATTATAATTTATCTCTTTATCATCTTTGTCATTAATTTGTATTTTACATTAATAAATAGTACATTTGCAAACAATTATTTCATTTGTTATAATTTGTTATAATATTTTTACATCAGTATTTGATGTATTTCATAACAATTGTAAATTTTCGTTACAATCCATTGCGAATTTCAAGATAAATCAAAAGTATCTTATTTTCTAATCGACAAAAATAAAATATAAATAAAGTAAAAACAATTATTTTTACAATATGCTTTCCAAGATCTAGTCATATAGACATATGAATAATCTGCGTTTTGATTTATTGATTAAATTTATGTAGAATCATTACTTCTTGAACAATAGATACACACGATAATACAAAATATTTTTTAATACTTTTTTTCTCGCAGAGAAATCTAAAATAGATTGTTATCATTCTTTTTAACGTATTCTGATACATTAGAAAGCTTTGAAAGCTTCATCTCTATCTTTCACGATGGTACATACGGGAAGTAGAAATCGGTCAACCCGGGAACTATCTTGCGCAGGCATCGTCCCGGAAATTTGTGCACGTTCTCGGAAGCATAAGCTCCGTTCTCCGTGCTCGAAGGACGAAATGTATACAGAAATAACGTTTCGATAGGTATGACGCGGCGATCTTTTTATCTCTCGAATCTCCGACGAATCTCGGGATGCGGGAAGAACGGCAAAGGCAAGGGGGGAAAAAACGAGGTCGCGAGGAGAGAAAGAGAAAGAAAAGGAAAAACGAAAATAACATCGAAGACATCGACGTCGGGCGTCGACGTCGGCGTCGGCGTCGGCATCGGCGTTGCCGACGATGGAGATACGATTCATCGTTCTCGGTCCACTGCCAGCACTCGCAGCTTGCGGCCCTTAAGGCCTCGCTTCGAGGACTTCGCTTTACCTTCCCGGTGAACGGAGAGAACGACTGTCTCTCCTCCCACGTCCTCTCGAACGGTAGACCGAATGTTGAATTACGCGATACGCGTTTTCTGTCTCCTCGCGCATCTACGTGTTTGCAGAATGTTTACAGGTAGAACGCGCCGACTGATGCTTTATCGGAATACCCATGATTTCGTATCGATGACGACGCAAACGAAAACGGAGGGGAGAACATCGAGGCTGGGGTGATGAGAAGAAGGGGGTGGAGGGGGAGAGGGTTGGAATTTCAAAGCGGACCCGATTGGTAGTATCGATAGTCGCGTATCTCGCGACATCGTCTCCTCGGTTGATGCGCCGAGAGCGAATGCATGTTTTTCACGGCGTTCAATAAAAGGTGGGGCACATCGGATACGTTTTGACTAGCTATTTTTTTTCTCCATTCCATGATGACACCAGGCGGCTCGGAACTTTTTTCACGGAACTAATTTCACGATACTGGATAATTGCGTGAAAATGTGGATTTTTAATTTTGCGTTGAAAACACATGTTTCGCTAAAATTATGAATTCTTGATTACTATGGTTACATTTATGTAACTATCATGCTAGAGTCAATTCAACTCCATTAACTAAATAGCGTCATAATTTATGGTAACGAGCTGGAAAGCAACATTAGTTCTAGCTTTTGTTACTTGTTTTTATAATAAATAGAGATAGAGAAAATAACTCACCGACCAAATGAGTTTTTCCCATTACGTCGTTCTTCATGATAGATGAAAGTGAATTGTAATTTTTTTTATTTTACTTGTAATTTTTTTACAGTCTGTACAATTAAATTACTTGGAACGTTTTCTTTTGAAACAGTGAAAATAAAAGCTTATATTTTTCTGAATTATTCGAGCGTTTTATCATATTCTCTTCATAAAAATCTCACGAAAGTAACGTTTTGTAGTATGATAAATAATAATAATATAATTTAATTAAAATCAGAAGAAGGTAACAAATATTTTTTTATCAATATACAGATTAACTAAAAAATATTACTGTTGCAAAATTTTGATGGTATCGATCGATCGACATACCAGTCGAATTTCGTAGCTGTCACAATAGAGTGGACAAGAAAAGTCGCGGAAAACGTGGCCTGGAAAACGATTCCGTGGCATTGTGGCACCTACGTGTCGACAATAAAAGATTGCAAAAAAGAAGCGAAACTTTAACGAAACGCTCGTAGAATTTATGACTATTTTTTTCAGTTAAAAGTTTTACATAGTAATGTAATAATAAATCATTATACTTACGTGCGCTTTTATTAACGCTTATATTAAAATTTTTTTCGCATAAATTTTTTATATCGAGTTTAAAATAATGAAACTTATTCAATATTTATGTTTAGTTAGTGCGTACATTTGTTAACATGTCTGTACGCGGCGCACAAGGTTTATAGTTATGAAAAATATTTTCGTGCTTTAATATAAACGGCAAAAACATTAACCATCGCGATTTTATAAACGCGTTGATCGACATTGTGCTATTTGAGAGAATATTACGTTCGTTATTCGTGTAAATTCCAGATTTGGATTTTACAAACATGTTTCACATTTTTACGAATGAATTATTATTTTATGGCGTTTTTTTATTTATTCAAACATCAATAACTCAAGTGACTCAATCCCGATTTCAATAATTTCACATTTTAGTCAGGAGAACAAACAACGAGAACAACGCGTATTACTTCTATTATTATTTAATGATCGACCACGTTGATCATCTTCGCTGACTGAAAAGCAAAGTATGCATGTAATTCCAAAGTCGATTGCATATTCATCATGATTTATTCGATGATATGTCGAGTGATGACACATTCATAATTTTATTATTAATTTTTGCATAAAATTTCAAATATTCTTAATAAATCTTTTTAATTATTGAACATTTTTAAAATAAAATTGTAATTTTAGAACAAAAATAGTTTCTAAGAGAGCTTTACGTTTTTAAATTCACATTTATAATAAAAAGATTGTAAGTGCAGTTCAATTATCTGTTGTAAGTCAAATTATATATAGATAAGCACGAGAGAGTTCGCAGATAATTCGGAGAAAAAAAAATAGTCAAGAATTATATTTCAATAATAGTGGTTTGTATGTAAAATTGAAATATAAATTATCCATTACTATAAATACCTCTACCTTTTTCACTCCATTATTTTTAAGGAGAATAAGTTAATTTTCTTGAAAAAAGAAAGATGCGATATCGCGAATGCAGAGATGGCGGGCAAGCAAAACGCGTGCCGTATTTCATTGTTTAGCCTCCCTTTAACGAGAAGCCGGTGTATCATTGTACTCCATTCGAGTATTAACGCCCATCGGCGAGGGGGAGGCGAACTTTCTATGTATACTTGGGGCACGTAGTTTGGTATCAATAAATTTCCATGCGCGGGAAACGGATTACGTTTTATTACCCTTGTGGTCTGGCAGTAGATTATGGCGTCGAAGTATAACTATTCCGGCAACAACTCCGGGGGCCGGCTTTTGCGCCAGAGAGAACGAGCGAGTTCGGGGGGATAATCAGCGGCGTGGTCGCAAACAGTCGCGAAATGTTCGGCAATATAAGCGACCGGGGAGGCATTATAAGCGCGATGCCGAACTCCTACAAAATGTCGTACTAATGGAAAATCGATTCTCGAAAGAGCTTTCTTATGTTGGAATCATTTTAGCCATCCGAACGAAAAGCCACTTTTCCTTTCGCATTGTGTCTCGTGTCATATAGAGAGATGTAATGTGGATATTACTTATACCGAATGTACTGTTACACACTGTATTGTACTGCCAATGCATTTGTATATACATATACTTGTAGATATTTATATTTTATTAGCCAAATAATAAAACAAAAAAATAAATTTTGAAATGTTTATGATTAGGCTTTGAAATTAGAGAGAAAATAGTTATTATACTTTTATAACATTATGGATAATTAACGTACCTAGACTGGTTCGAATGCCGCGGTTACGTTACTTCCTTGAAACTTGCTAAGAACTTTGAAAAGCATTGTAAAAAATAGCGAACGTTAGCGAGGGAGAAACCCAAGAGAATATTGAGATCGATAGGTGTTTCACTTTCCTTGAACATCGAAGTTTCCTCTTTAACTCAACCCTTTTCTTAACAAGCGATCGACCGTTTCGACCATTTAAAATCACGGACCGGATCGAATTCTTTCGATCGTCGACTATCCCAAGTGCATTTATCTATGTCGCTGAAACTGTTACGTGTTTCCTTAACCGCTTAATCCTTTAACGCCTTGCAACGCAGTAGTAACCGTGCATAACCACTTTTTCTTTTCTCTTAATAAAAAATCTAAATTAAGTTAGTTAGTTTTACTTAACATTTTTTAACATTAGTGTAATTTTTATTTTTACATACTCTTATTTTACATCTATAATAAAATTTATGTAATTAATTATTTACAAATAAATATGCATTAAAATTATACATATATGTATATGCAAAATTAATTCCCAAAAAAAAATAAATTTTTCATAAAATATAAATCAGCACAAATTTTCGTTACGAGAATAAAAATTCTCTCTGCTTTCTGTCAAATACATGGACATTTTTCAAATATGTAAAATTAATTTTCCAATAAAAATTATGCAGTTATAACTAAAATAGCAATTCTATGTTTTTCTTTATTTTTATTATCTTTTTATTTTAATTTTAATATTAATTTTTTTTTATAAATACTCATCTCGTGGCTAGTTGCATAATTTACTGAAAATACATAATATCTATGCTAAATATTGAAACAAAAAAAGTGGGACATTTGTATGATGAAGTAGAATATTTCTATCTGCTAGATTGAAAAAATTTCGCATTGTGAACAGAGCAGGCAAGAAAGGCGAATGCAGGAAGGAAAGAAGGAGAGAGATGAACTGGAGAGTCTGGAAAATGCGACTATGCGAGGAGATAAGTGTTGCAACAGGGAATACGAAGTTCCTCTCACGCCGGTCGCGTCCGCGTCGCCAGGTCACGGTTTCCGCGAGAAAGTTCGCCTCGTAGTGGAGCCATACGTGATCTATACGGGTTACCGCTACATTCGCCGTCAGTTTCTCCAGCTCCCTCTCGAACCCTGGCGCGGGGTGTCCCGTAGCCCCCAGAGTTGGTACACGCTATAAATTTCGCGGCTGAAAATCCCGCGTGATATATATACACGCGCGAGCGCGCGGCACTGTATATGCCGCGATATATATCGCGTTCCGCACCCGCTTCTATGCCGCCGCCTTTCCCACCCACTTCTAGGACGTGGAGTGAGATGGACCAGAGGCAAAGGGGGTTGGAAGAGCGGCCGGCACGCGCGCGGAAGAGATATCTTGACTGTGCGGTTAGGCTAACGTGGCCGGGGGGTGTAGCCGGTTGAGTTACACCAGTTACACGTTGCAGTTCTTAGGTGTTCGGATGATTAATGAGGGCTGTTTCGCGTGTGCTCGTTGACTCATGCGCGCGCGGGCTATTAGTATGTTATCCGATATTATCCGCGTTCTCATGGCAAAGATAGTTGCGAGCCTCGTCAAGTTTGCTGCCATATCGATTTTCGAAATGGAATTTCGGAGTAGTTGGATTTGTTCTCCCCTGATTGAATTTAACGAGTCTCTAATATTGATGAACTCCGTTCGGAGTCTATGCTCGGAGTCTGTTAAAACTAACAGACAAGAAATGGACTGCTTTATCATGTTAAGAACGTACTTCATTATCGCGCATTTAATCCTTTTGAAACAATAGAATTTTTTCCAAGCTACGCGGATTCTCTCACGAAGATCCTTTTAAAACAATATCAGAAAAAAAATTAATATCAAATAAAACTTTATTATTTTCTCCAACTTTTTGTTTGTACGTTCTTTTTGTAATCTTTCTTATCTTTCTTCTTCTTCGGATTTTGATCGTGAAATTACCGTGACAGCTTGTGAGAAAAACGTGAATAACCGCGACGGAATATAATGGTGCGCGGAAAGAAAGCAGAACGGCTAAATAAACAGAGCGAGAAGATGAGAGGATACGGAAGGAGTCGCGAGAAAGATGGAGAAGATTAACGAGAATGATACAGTGCGAATGTAGAGCTACACTTTGCTGTCGCCGGAAGTTGCGGACGCGACGCTTTATATTATCCATGTGTCTCTACGGTGGAAACTAGTCGCCAGTGCCGCTCTCCATCACGAGCAAACTGGATAAATTCTCAGTATGCTCAGACAAGAGTTTGCCAAGATATTTCGTTATTTTCGTCCTTTCTTTTTCATCATCTTGTCTCGTTATCACGTTCAAAAATTGAGCTACATTGCTAGCGAGAGATTGCATTCTTAATCAATTTCAATGATTGAATAACCTATGTATTTCATAGATATACTGGTCTTTTTACACGAGAGATCAAAATGGTGTCAACACGGTATTAGCGTTGTAATATAAATTTTTCATTTCATTTTTGCTTTTCATTTTGTTATATTTCTCTATCTGTCCCTCTCTTTCTTTCTCTCTTTCTCGTTCTTAGTTCTGTCTGTTTACAAAAATAGAAAATAAGGAAAATTGAGTCGTCTTTTCCAAAACAAGCTCTTTGAACAATCTCTGCTACCCGGTCACAAAGACAACGCTGTTACTCGCTCGTTCACCGCTTGTCTTTCACCGGACAATGCCACGCGTATGCGAACAACACGCACGCACGCACACGCGCGCACGTACTCCGGGTGCCCCCATGAATTTTCGATAATCCAAATTGGATTCCCCAACTGGGTGCACGCCGGTGGTTCTCGACGGTTCTCGCTCTCCATCGGCCGCGGCTTTCCTGCAAAATTGTTTCCCCTCGCCTCCGCTCCGAAAGTTACGAATTCGCCATTCTCCCCTCGATTTGCGGGAAACAGTCGGCGTCCGACCTCACATGCCAACCTTTCTCTCGTCTGTTTTTACGAAATTTCCCGATCTGATATCGGCCTAAAACGCAGGAAAATGCGAATCGTGACTCCGTCTTTAAAGATCTCGAAACTGCGAGCTGAAAATAAAAGAAGAATGGTCTGCGGTGTGTTTCAATGTGTTACTGGCTATTTCGACAGGTAATTCCATCCGCATCGAAGTCGATTTAATGGAGTAATGTTTAATGGCAAGAGAGAATTTTATTGTTGATCGGAAGACATAGTGGGGTTGTGATTAAAAACATAAACCTTCATTGGTTTTGTTTTAATTTGCGCCCTTGTTTATTTTATTTCGTACTCTTACCATTTTGTCGATTATATTTGTTTACATTTGTTTGCGACAAAATAGCTTTTACATGTAATTTAATTTAATTTATTTACAGTCAGCCGTCGCTGATTCATTTAATCATACATTAATTGCGTTATATCGCATTCCGATATGATTATGTGTATAGTTCCATTTCATACTCTATCGATTTCCGGGAAGTAAATATAGAGTGGTTCAGAGTTTACCTTCCCAACCGCTAGATACATAAATAAACAGTTCTATTAAAATGTTACAATCGAATGTCAGAAAAATGGCAAATAATATATAATTTTTGATCGATTGATTAACTTTCAAAAGGTTAATTAGTTGTCAAATATATATGTATACTTATAAGGTGAAAGGCTCTTAATAATTTTATCGGTAGCATCTTTTATATAGATTTATGATTATGATTATATAGATTTAATTTTCATATATGTTACTGTGATAATTTAATATTTAATATCACTCATACGAAACATTGTAATACTCTTCTTTGTCGTTACATTTACTACGATGGGCGTTGAAAATTTATATAACGATATTTATAATAAACTTAACCAGTGGTACGGCTAATGAACAACGAGAATAGCACCTATATGCTGCACGTGTGTTTTACATGCGTCATTTATTCCCATTTTGCTCTCCGGACTGCTCTCATATATGTGCAGTCGAAAGTATAGTATTATTAGCGGTTATTTTCCTTAAGAATTTTACGCAAATTGATAACATCTTCCAAACATTAAGAATTCCTATAATCAATAAAAAAATGTATCAACAAAATCATTATATTTTATGCACACGTGTAATTAAATAAACTATTTAATTTTCAAAATGATTCAATAAAAATGTGATCTTAATTTATTTATAACTAAAAAGTCAGTTACATTTTTAATAGGGAAATTTTAAATCTAAATAAAAAAATTTCTCGACCAACTGATAAATTTCTTATAAATGTCTCTTCTAATAAAATAAAAGTAAAAAAATAAAAGTCACAATTTTAGTTATTTTCATATCA
The DNA here is from genome assembly GCA_021460005.1 of Tetramorium alpestre. Taxonomy (NCBI): domain Eukaryota; kingdom Metazoa; phylum Arthropoda; class Insecta; order Hymenoptera; family Formicidae; genus Tetramorium; species Tetramorium alpestre. The sequence goes on from JAJVSH010000091.1 coordinate 85,269, forward strand.
TTTGTCCCAAAATTTTGACAATAAATAATAAAGTTTCGAGAAATATTTAATAACTTAAACCGTGGCAAACACCGCTCAAATACACGCGCAAGTCTGTAGCTATAGCGAGACAGATAACTTGTCAAATTGACGGCGTACGTGTGCGCTTTGGCTCGCGTGATCGCAAGTTTGCGATTTCCTCTCGCAAGCGCGCGACTCTCTAATTAGTTTGACAAATCGATTGGCGAGTGCGGCCGGATGTGCACGCGGCGCGATGCGGTGATCGGCTTTGCCCGACTCGGCGATCCCGCATTGATCCAGATCGTTAAAACATAATATAATCGTTAATCTGGCCGGGAGTCCACCTACGCGTAAAACTATTCGCGGGGATTATATCGATCGCGCGTATTCGTCGTGTCGCAGAACAACGCAAAATGCGCGTCGAAAACCAACAGGCTGATCATAACCAATGACACTTATTTGCCAATTTCAAGCAAATTTCCAGCATTACATATAAAATATAAATTTATATATTATATACAATGTACATATATGTATAAAAAAAAACTAAAACAGAAGCTGCTTTATTCAAATTATGAATTCGTCGTCGTATGTCATTTTTTTTATCAAAATGTTCTTTTAATTTTTACTCTGGTATTTGCGATAAATGCAGGCAAACGATATTTCAATAACAGTTTAACTCATTTTAGGTAGTTATCTCATTTCAAAAAATTCTGCTACATTTACTGACATTATTACATACACGCAAACACGTATGTGTACTTTAATAAAACGACGTAGAGCGCGGACATCGTGGTGTGTAAAATCGTGGCAAATAAGCTAAAACTGGCGTATAGTACATCCTGATGATTTTGCAAATGCAAATCTTGCGTGTTTGGAAGATTCAATTATAATTATTATTAGGCTCGAAATGCTGTAATGTTAACTTAAACTGAATATAATTGACGAAATGGCAATAATGATAGATTGCAAATCAGATTGATATGCATTTTGTTGGTTTCACTATTCACGTATTCACTATTATTGCAAATGCGATTATGAGCTTATTAACATTAAAAAGCTCTGTTTTAATGATATTTCGATCACGATTTGAATATGACTTTCCTTGTAAATTGTTTAATTCATTTCTCATTATTAATCAGATCGATTACTACTTTGATAAGCTTCATTGACTGGATAATGCATGAGATCGTGAAAATGTTTATTATCAGTTAGCTATAATTAGCGCCAATAACATTAGTATGGCTATCAATATGATTTGCCTGTAAAAGGATCGAGAATAATCATATAATTTAGAGAGAAAATTCAATTTTTGACCTAATTACTTGCACATTATATTGTCTCTTTATCTTATATATATATATATATATATATATATATATGTGTGTGTGTGTGTGTGTGTGTGTGTGTGTGTGTATATAGCATTTCGATGTACACGAAGCTTTGTCGAGTATGTATATTCAAGGCATTATAAAATGCGATTTTAGAATAGCAATCTCATTTAACGATACACGTATATCGCAGTTATATCCATATTGAATTATACAGGCCACCGAGTTATCGCGATCCAAAAACAGTCGAAAGGTCGTTGCGCAGTAAACTCAATTAGCAACGATAACGCTTACGTGTTTCCATCCGCGAAAATGATTTTCCCGCGAGCCGGCTACCACGAGATCGAAAATATTTGGGAGATTAAAATCATTTAGATTGGATTGTAATTTCGATTTTCTCTCGCATTGAGAGGTGAAAGCAAAGAGACGGAGACGAAACTCAGTCGCAAAATGAAAAAGAGTGACGATGAAAATGAGCGATGGGATAAAAACATGATAAACGTTTTAATTTCTCTATATACTTTGGCTTAATAGTAACAAATTGGTAGTAGTTTTAACCGGTTAGAAAGAAAGTTCTCATGAAGCAAGTAAGTAACGGTGTCGAATAAATTGTTTACTGCTTGCGTAGCTTTGGGAAAAAAAAGATTTGTAAAAAGATACAAATAATGTACGTCTGTTTGCCGCTATATATAATTCTATTTAGTTATCTTTACATTTTACTATTCGTCAATTGTATTACAATTAGCCGGATGTCCGGTGTATCATCCTTGCGGACTATATGTTCATCGTTGTGAAACGGATGCGCTGGATAATACAACAAACGATAAATGTTCAGGGATTATGCACGTCTATTCCCAGTTAAGTTACTAATCGCGCGGTCAAGCGACTGCATCTACGATATCGCGAGAAGCCGAGCGATGCTACGAGCGATGTTTCCCCGCGCCATAATGGTTCATTATCAAGGATTAGTTCAATTTGCGCGTATACGAGGTCACGTTGTATATCATATTCAATACGTGCGCGACGTCCAATCACGGTGGTGTTGCGCATGTTTACCGCAAACAATATAACGTGGTCAATATACAAAGTTTGACGCAGAAAGAAGGAACAAAAGCTATCTCTTCGTGGCTATTTTGATTTAATAAATCGAGGAAATCAATTATTATCGCTTTTAATTGCCTCAAAGTTTATACACAGTTGCATACGACGTTATGTTACAGTTTTGCAATTTAAAATTTTATAATATTGCCGAGTAAAATGCTGTATCGTTTTTATTATATTTCGTCGATAAGTAACAAGTTTTTATATCCCAGATTGAATATATCAGTGCTCAAAAAGAATGATGTTTTTATAGTAGCTAAAAAAAACCTACTTCGCAAATAAATTGTCTGCCAATGCGATCCTAATCCGATCAAAAGTAGAAACATATTATATGTTTAGTTTTGAATGAAATCACATTGTGATGTGGATAACACTGATGTTATAATTTGTTTAGTACTCGTTTATTTTTATTCTTGTGATTCTCAAGTAATAGAATCTCATTTTTTTTCATTTTCTGATAAAAATATTTTGATGCAATACTACTGAAATAAATCAAATATCGTCTCGATTGTGTCAATTGCTTTAAATAAATTTTTATCTATTAACGATGACTAATCTCTTATACGCATTTCATATGCGCGACGACAATGACATTTATTCGATAGTGATTCCGTCGATCATGTTATCGCATTGAAAGCTCATTAATTTGTTATAAGCCACCCCATACCGTTAATGCATTTTATCATTCTTCTCGTGCTCCGATCATTCGCGACAATTTGAAAGGCCATTGAAATCTTTATGACTCAATCAACTCGATAATGGAGATGACCGATTAATGTGACTATGATGATGGCATACGTCCGCCAATACGCGAGCATGCGTGAACTTTATTCCGAGTTACCGTTACCTTCATGCAGACTTGTAACAAATATAATCAATGAACTTCATTCTAAACATTATGAATGCTTTGATATTTATTTTGATATTTACAAACCAATGCATTTTGTGTAAATGTTAATACGCACAATTAACCTTAATAAACAAAATGGCTAATAATAGATCAATCAACAAGAGTAGCAGCACGTGCGCGTTGTAACAGGTGTTATATTTTATAAAGTTAAAATTTTCATTTTACTTCATTGGTACTTTGCTCTTTCTCTATTTTTGCAATGAGCCAACATCCGCCTTCGCTTGGCGGACAGAATATGCTCTGCGAATACAGGATGATTCACGTAAGGTATTATAAGCTGTTTTCTCAAAAATTATTAAGAATGGCGACAAAACTCTCGTTTCAAAGTTTTGCTGCGGCTCTTTATGGAACACCGTTGTTCAATAAATCTTGAAATGACAAAAAAATTTTTTGTTACAACTATACCTGATGGATCTCTTGAGGAAAAGGCTCGTGACATTTTGCGTGAAATATCCTGTATATGTCGTCGCGTCGCAAATAGGGTCGTGACACCGTGGCGTGTTACCATTTGTAACATTACGGCGATACAATACGTTACAAGTCTGAGCGCACCTTTATATCGAGCATCAAGACTCGAAAGAGAAGAATCGGCAGCATTTGCGTTTTACATACGTATCGCGTGGCCGCCGGAAGTTACCGTAGGAGAAGAATCGAAGTCTCTCGTGTTTCGAATATGTAGGTCGTTCACCTAACCACAGTCCGGAGTTCTCGCCTGTATACCAATCGAGTCGTGATTCCATCTCTCGCGGCACATACACTACATCGCGGCCCGATGGGTTTTCGAACCTGGAGAAATATCTCGTTTAATCGCACCCTTCGTGTTGCTATATAAATGTATTGTTGAATCTTATCTCGTTGTGCAGTTTATATGCGCCGTCCTGTACGCTACAAATTTACGTTAAAACCTGGCAGCAATAAAAGCTAGCAAACAAGAAAATTAAAAAAAAAGAAGAACTGAGCTAGTATTAAATCGATAATCGTGAATATAATTATGGAGATGTTATATATGTATATCTATACATTTTTTTTTATTTTTTAATCCAAGATGCAGCCCATCTAATTTAATATGTATGATCTGTTGCTTCCTAACGGCTGCAATATTTTTATGTGCAAGTATTTCTTCCTTATTTTCACTCTTGTTGCTTTTTCTTCCCACTATTACATTTTTCACTGTATCGCGTAATAGAGTTGCAAACAAATCTGTTTTCCTCTCATTAAAGAGTTTCTAAAATTTTTATTTCAAATCTTGAAACTTTAACATGAATTACATTTTTAAGTAAATTCTCATAATATTTATTTTTCTTTATTATACCTATTTGAAAAACATAGTCGGGAAACTTAGAGATAAGAGAAAGTAAGGAAATCAGAAACACTGTGCACGATGTATTATAATATAATGCGCACGCGTTACGTACGCAATGAGAAACAATCTAATTTCAGTGTTAATATATAATCTGGAGTAGCATGCTCAGTGTGCGTGTCGTACTGCAGTATTTGCGTGCGTTCTCGATTGAATTTCTTACATGTTTGGAGCGCGTTTGACGCCAGTTTAAGCGAATGTTAGATAATTCCGTTTGCCCTATTCCCTTTCTCTTTCCCTCTGCTCGAGCCAGAAGCATTTATCGATGTCGATGTTTGCAGTTAGTTCCTTGTTACTGCCGTGACGTTTTTGTTTCTGTTTCCCGTTTATTCTCGTACAAATACGATACCGACGTGTCTACGTGGAAAGCACGAACGATATTTCTGACGGATTAGAAGGCAATATTGATATAAGCGGTCGAGACTTTGTCGAGCTTTGCCGTTCAGAGAATCGAGGATGCGATCGTTTTCCATGTATGCGCGCTCACGTTCGCCAATAGCGAGCTTTCGTGTGAATTTTCTCAAATTGGATCTAACTATTGAATAAGATTGTGCGCCCTCATGGGTCAGATATTTTATTACTGAACGTGGAAAGAACATACAACAGCACTTACGGAGCTCGCTCCGGCGAAGACCGATGGTCGTACAGCCGATTGGCTTGCGGAAAATCAGCTGTGGAAAACAGTAGATTCTATAACGACTTGCAAGCGCGCTGCCATGCGAAATTGAACCGCGCGCTCTGTGCGAAATTATAGTTGCAAATTAGGTATGTGTGTACCCGGGGCAAACAGGCTCGCTCACGAAATTTCCGAAATTTAATGGAAATTAAACTGTGTTTCTACATTCAGTTGACCTTATACTTCGCCGACCAGTTAGTTATTATATTGTCCACATTTGTTTCTGCGCCTACTGTTCGCGATTTTTTCAGCTCTTTTTTTTAGGGTGGGAGACTTTTTCAGGGGATCACTTTATGATATACAATAGTACTAAATAGTGCTTGCAAAGAACTCGTATATTGCTATAAAGCGTTTCTAGAGACGCACGGCTTTTAAAACAATAAGAATATAAAGATATTAAGAGTCTTGGTCAAGAATTTCATATAAAAATTTTTTCGTCTAGTAATATCGATCGTGTTATTATTCTCTACTAGAAACTTGATTTCCTTATAAAATAAAAAGTGAAACAATATAATCTAATGATGGTAGCTAACGTTAAGCTTCATTCGTTTGAAATTTGTGAATCTTTGTTATATTGAAAAAATAAGACAGAATGCTTAATGTCATAAAAAAATTTGTTTAATAATACAAAAAAGTTTTGTCAGTGTTTTCAAATGGTCAAAATCAGCTACTTATTAGCAAAAATAAAAGAACAACTAATGACAAAAAATATATTATTTTATAATTTAATTATAAGAATTTATTTTTCATTATTCATTTTTTTTACGTATACGAATACACCTTGAACAGTAATTAGTAAACAACTTCATTAACTGTTACATTTCACGCATCAAAGTTGTCTTGTCAACAATCAAATGATTCTCTTTAATGATATCGATCCACGTCCATATTGCAACTGTCTCGTATGAATTACATCGTACAACAACATCCCGTCGATTTTGTATCAATCCGTTTCTACTGAAAGACTAGTACTAACAGCGCGAATGAGGCTTTAGGGACGACTGAGTCGCGGCTCGTTCATCAGTCGTGACCTACGACCCTTCAGGATTCGAACGGGTTCGAAGAGAGGAAAGACAAGAGGGTGAAATGGCGTGCAAACATCAGAATCATGGTTCCTATACGTCTGCATGCGTGAAACGGTCGGTGTGCATATACACCATATTGCGGAGGGTCCGGGACGCTGCGTAAGTGTGCGCACCCTCACTCGCACATAGAGGGTGTTTCACAGGCTCGGAACTCCACTGCGCTACGCCACCCGTCCCGTTATACCTATGGTCAGGTCGAGCCGTTGGTCTTGCTTAATCAGATTACAAGCGAGGTGGCCGGGGATCGATATTTTCGCGTGAGTTTTCCAGGCAATCGGCCGCGAGATAGCGCGGCCTCGGCATATTTTATATGCGTACGCGAACCGACCCCGTTTACCACCCTCTCTGTCCATTCGTCTGTCCGTTCGTCTGCCCCGTGTCCAACCGTTTCTCCCTCGCCTCGTGTTTCTCCGTTGTAACACCACGTGCACAAACAAGTCCGCCCTGTTTGTCCCTATCCCTCTCCGGCTGTCGCCTTTTCGCCTTATACGATTCCTATCAGTACTTGGAGCAATGAAAACCGAAATGTTTCTTGTTATTATGAGTTGCAAGTACGATACTTGAAGATTTTTTTCAAAAAATTATGAGCATTCGAGCTAAATACATATTATTTTTTTATTCAATACATTTAAATATATGATTAATATTCCGAATATGCCAAATGTCATTTTATATGAAAATTTTCTGATTTTAAATTGATTTTTATTCTATATAAATTATATACACATAAAGTTGCAAAACGAATGGAGATAAATGTCACAATATTATTTTTCGGTAGTATTTTTTGTCAAAGTTGCCCGGGCCATCGCGCGAAATATACGGAGTTCTGAGTCAATAATTTACTTTCCGCTGAAAATATATTGTTCTCGGAATCTTGTCGCTCTGGGCTATGATCCATTTGATCCGTACGTAAAAAACGCTATGAGAATAAAAGAACCTACAAGGCTATTTCGCCAGTTTTGCAAGTTTTATGGCACTTTGGCACTCGCAATGCTTAAGAATTGTTTAACAAATATTAGATCGTTGGTACGAGCTGGCATGAAAACTGAATAAACAGCTGTAACGGTTGAAAGCATGAAATAGGAAATAGCTTGGATGAGCAATTTATGTCAATCAAACGGAAAGCATCCAAACAGCCAGCTCAGAGAAATGTGCCGTACTCTGCAATATTTACTTTGTTCGTGGCTCCGTCTCGTACCTTTTACCACAAGACTGCCACGAACTTTAAATTCTGATCGGACGTATGACATGCGCACGAGATATCTATTAATAGCAAATAATCGGCCGATATGATTTGCTAGCGAAAATCTGAATTCGACGACGGAAGCGAGCGATATGTTGCCGTGATACGCGTCGTAATTGATAATCGATATTATCTAATGATGCCGACGCGGCCGCTCGTGGGGAAACATTGCATTTATTGGCATCTGTTATTCTATTCTCAATTTATTACTTATTTATTACTTATCTTACGTATCTCTACAATTACGTGACTAATTTTACAATGCAATCAACGGTATTATAGAAAGCGTTGGATAGCGAGCAATTGCGTTTATAACGCCGTTTACGCGCGCTTTGCGTTCTGTGCATTAAGAATAATGACCGTCTAATCTAAAGTTTAATCTCGTTATATATTCAACATTAAATATCAGAGATTGCGATGCCGAATAAAATTTTCATTAAGGAAAAAAAAGCGACTTCTTATTCAGAAAATAACCACTCATAAATGAAAGGACAAACTAGTACACCCCGTATATTTATCGCTCTGCATTCAATATCGTCGCTTTCATCCACGTGAAGAAATTTTTCTCACCGCCGCATGACGCACGTCGCTGATTTTCACCATCGTCGGCACCACGTACGAAGATGAAAACGGTGCTATCCTTCATCCGACCGCAATTTTAGACGCGTATTTGGATGGTGTTTCTTATGCGGTGACACGTGATAGTTTTGTGGAATACTCTATATAAATAGAAGTCGAGAGTTTTACCATTGATAACAATATAGAAATTTTTCTGAAACAATTCGATATTGAAATGCCACATTTGCCCGCGATTTTATATCAGGAAATCAGTTAAAAGAATCAAGATTAATATTTTTGTAACATCATCACACAGCATTTCAGCATTCTCTTAGATAAACTTGCAAATGTTCATATTTTGGACAATAAAAAATAATTAAACATTATCAGAAATTGTTACAAAAAATATATGCCTTGATATTTTTTGTAACAATTTTTAATAAATGATAATTTTAGCAAACTGTTAAGAAAAATGACTGCTGGTTTTCTGTTAGGGTTAGACATTAGACATCTGTTAGGATGAAAAAAATGATTTTGCGAATGGATAGACGCGCAGCGACATTGCCATTCATCTCCGAGTTATCGCTCACGTTTCGTTCAGTTCGCGAACGTTTCATCATACTATTTTTCAATTCGTACGCTCCGGCTTCAGTTTCGAAACTTATTTCGCGAGCGATTTTTCGATGAATACCGAATACACGTGCCGTATGAACAATAAATGGGATCGTTTCGCGGGTTTTCACGCTCGTACGACTGCGAATGGATTTTCTCGATCCAGTGCCGCAGTGGGAAACGATCTGGAACACGCTGTTGCGGAAAATAATCATTTAACAATCACGCAATGATGTACGCTCGCTGAGCCTGATGATGATAAAAGCGGCGTATCCGTATCTCTATCATTAATAGTTCGTCTGGCAGTTTATCATGCTACAAGTCGTCGTTTCAAGTTTCGCACTTCTCACGCGAAAGGAAACTTTTCTCGTCGTGTATAACGTGCGTCTTCGGTTCGAAGTTCCTTTCTTCTCGAATCACAGATTGCTTCCATATCCGAACAGCCTTACGACATCAAGCAAATAACATTGTGACGAATCTAGAGAAAGAGAGAGAGAGAGAGAGAGTTTTCTGATTTAGTTAAAAAAAGTTTAAATTTGTAAAAGAAATAGTAGTAATAAAATAATAAATTTAAAAAATATATTTACAATAAATAAATTAAAAAATTTTTTAAATAGTAAAACGCTAAAATAGTTAGAAGAATTATAATAGAAAGAGAAAGAGAGAGAGAAAGCAAATTATGCATTACGTTAATACGGCTGCGTTTAAGTACGTTCTATCTCTTCATTCAATTATGTCAGAATAGTATCGCGACTTTCCGAATTCGCGTCGTCGTTTAAGCTTCAGTGCACACGTGTAAGAAACTCGGGCTTCGCATTTCTGCTGGAAGTGCACTTTACGACTCTCCGAATTAGTTCGCTCGACTTTCTTCGACTTGGTAACCGCCTGTTTAGGCGGACAAAAGCCCCGAAAGTTAAATTTCTAGAAAATAAAGATCCTTCATGAAGGTAACCAACTGTGTGTAGATTCTTTTAAATAATAATTGTGTAGATTCTTTTAAATAATAATAGTAATTTTTAAATAATTTTAGATAATTGTGTCTTATGAATGATTTAAGAGAACGGGGATTTTTAAGAAAACTTTTAAAATTACGTATGCATTGTATGCATGAATATCGCTAATTACAATTAGTTCATTTTCTCAAATGTGTGTGTGTGCATCTCCATACAATTTCTCTTGATGTGCCTAGTAAAAATACAGAAAATCTGTGCCGTGCAAAATACTATTTTTCCATAACTCTCCACGCTTTTCCATCATACTGCATGGTTTTATTGTCGAACATTTATCCACGCGGATTAATGGTTTGATCCGATGATGCATGCATCGTAATATTGATGCGAGTGTGAACGCGCGTAGAGTTCGCATTGCGCGTCAGAAGATTTAAATGTCCGATAAAAAGGAGGAACACAGATACACGGAATTTAACGAAATCGTCTATGTTATTAACAATCTAGCTCTCTCTCCCATTTCGGACAACTTCCCATTTATGCTATGATCGCGAATTTGACTTTATTTACGAAGGGGTGCGGCCTGTCGGAGCGTACGAAGGACCCCTACATTTTCCTCACTGACGTGCTGATACTATGTATGTTGCACCCATTTGCGTATGTAGAATATACATGTGCGCACGAGGCACTGTCCAATGGCGGCCGGAGTCTTAATCAGATTAGGCCGCGATCGATTCTTTTCCCCTCTTTCGCGGTAGGGTCGCTTTACGATTCTCCGTCGCGCGAATGATTTTTTTTTCGCCGCTTTCGTGAGCCTCCTCTCCCGATTATGTTTGTCGAGATAAAATGAGGGCGACAGAGAAAGTAAAAAGGGAGAGAGGAACAAACGAAGAAAGAGAGAACGAAGCAGGAAATGTGCGTGCGGGGACAGGTGAAATAAGAGAAGGGGTGATAAAGAGAAGCGAAGGCATAAGTTTCTATACACATCATTCTTGGTTTTAGCATTCCTGGTTATCATTAGATCTAAAAATAAGCAAACAAAAAAAGATTTTATTTGTAGTAACTTTTGAGCTTGAAGGTTAAAAATTTACACTTTTATACATTAAATTTTTAGAAAAAAGTCCGTTAGTCGAACGATATAGATTCAAAGAAAATAGAGACTACAGCACAAATTTCAGACTATCTTTGATAATTTATTAGAATAAAAGAATTATCACGTTTGAAATTTTGATTTGCACTACTTACCTTCATTGTATCGATTTGTATTACCAGAGATAATAATAAAAATCAAAAATCGTTGCAAACGTATGCTTCTTTTTATTCTTTTCTTAGTCTACTCTTACAAATTAAATATTAATCCTTAATTCACTTATTTCGGAAAAAAAACCGGAAAAAAGAAATAATATAAAACGCAAATAAAAGAAAATCATGAATCACGTAAAGAGTTGGTGTACAGAGAAAAGAAGATAGTAAAGTCTTCTCCTTAATTAAAGCTTTGTATTAATCGCCTGTGACAATTTACTCGAAGTTCAAAGACGATTATCGGATCGATGAAACTGCCTTCGGATTCCGTTAATTCGAGCACCGGTTGCGATTCTAAGAGCGACTTACTGACCTCGTTAATTCCCGCTTCGAATGAGCAACGACCGAAGTAATCTGTGCATCTCGCGTTACTTTAATCATTACTTCGGGAAACTTGCCGAGTGACGCGAATTTGTCGTTTGAGTTACCGTTCGATCCTCCAGTAGTGTTTGCGAGCCTGAGAGAAAATCGTCACCCCGGGCGCGTTCGATTCGCGGCCGTTGGACTCGCTCCAGAATTCGTTTTATCGGTTTTAGCACCGCACATTCTGCCGTTTCCGCTATCGCGCTCTATCTCACGCCAATGCCGAATCAGGAAGATCGACGAAAAACGTGTTTCGTGTAGAATATAGTAGATGTATGAAATATGGAGAACTTTAATATTCCATTTTTCGAAGGTATTTTTTTAAGAAAATGTTTTAGTTGGCACAAACTAAAGATAGAGGAACAGTAGAGATGAGCTATATTAAATATTTCGTATGTATGTGTATATGTACACACATATATATATATACATATATATATATATATATATATATATATATATATATATAAAATCAAAATTTTTTTATAAAATAATTTTTAAAATTATTAATATAACAAACAAAATCTTTTAATGAGAAACGATTTGAAAGTTTTAAAATAGCGAGCTTTGATTAAGAAATATTTTCTGTTTGACACAAAACTCTTAACTTCTTAATACTTCTTTGTAACGTAACAAAGTTTTGATTCATTAATCACAAATTAACTGTGTACGTAAGACAAGCACATAATCAAAAGTCAATGTTAAAAAAGTCAATTTTAAAGAAATTCAACCATAATCTAAATAAAGTGTCACATTTGACTAAAACTCAAATTAAAATTTTAAATGCCTCTTTATCGAAACTTTTGTTTAAAATATGTTTTTTTAATTCACTGTTCTACTTTATAACGAAAGTAATGGTGAACGATCTGGAACTAAATTTAACATTTTTCAATATCGCTGCGGTGAAACTTAAACACTCTTTGTACGTCGAGGGCAACGTCACGCCCCTATAAGAATTAACGCAGCATGAATCTTGTAAGTAGAACTTCCAAAGTTGAAAGTTTTCCGTTTGTGCTGTGAGGCAAGCACGCGCAGTACAGAGGTAAATCCACTTTTCTCGCAGTAAAAGAGGAGTGAAAGAGAGAGAGAGAAAAGAGAGAGAAAGAATATTACAACAATATAAATTGTATATAAGATATATAGATATATAAGATATATTTATTTTATTATCTGTTATTTCAATCAACAATTTGAAAGAATATAAAAACAAATTGTTACCAGTGTTACTTCGCTCTCTCGCTTTTTTTAAAGAGAATCTGTTGTTTTTAAAGTATTACAACGGTTGAATAACAGTTAATAATGGATTTATGTCTCACTGTGCATAATTGTAAATTACATACTCGACTACGACGCGTTAATAGTTTCATAACCACCGTCGCTTTAGCATGCGAATTCGATTATCATGCTTTATCGATGAAATCCGAAATGAATATTGCGTCGACCACCATGCTTCCGGAATCAGTATATTCAATTTTCTAATTTCGCCACGCAAACAGATTCATAGATCCTATAAATCTATAGATCACAGCTTATCGATATTGATCTATACTATAATAATACAATTAATCGATATTTTATTTACATAAATATTTTGGTTTCTTCAAATAAATCACATTAGATATTTATTTAAATCAATAAAACAGTTTTAGCAAAAATATATCTTTATATTATCTGCTCATCAGTATTTAAAGAAATATATTAATTAAAAAAATAACGCATGGAATATTAACCATATAAGAATTGTGAAATTAATATAAAGATCAAATAGTAATAGAATTAAATGTCATTGTTAAAATTTTATACATAAAGAAATCAAGTATTCTTGTAGAGATCACAAATTTTACACTGTGGATCGGTATCACTGGGAGTTTGCTACGATCAAATCGATCATCGGGGACAACCTCGATTTTTCATCTTGTCCAGTGTACATTCGCGAACGATACGAGGCGATATCGACTTTAAGTCGTGCGGAAAATGGAGTAGTCGGCCCGCACCTCGCGGCCGATTTTATGAATGGCGCACCGTGGAAACGGGAGATAAAAAAACAACCCGTTCCCCCAGTTTGGGAAAAGAGAACGCGCTTGCTCGTACCGCAACGCCGAATTTTCTGTCCACCCAGTCTTCCAACTCGTATGAACCGTACGTCACGACTCACTGCGTTATCGAATAAACGAATGAAACGTCGTTGCTTACGGTATTATCGGCGGCCTTCGCGGTTTTTTCCCATATATTTCATTTCTTTCGCGCGGTCGCGCTCGATTATCCGAATGTCGAGCTCCTCCAGCTGTGTTTTAATCTCTTGCAACCGCTGTGACAACTCTGATAACGCAATAGGTATCTTTTCTATACGCTTATCGATCGCGCAACGCGCTGGATAAACTGACTCGGCAATAGCGACACGATGAGAATTATATTTAACTTCCGGTTGCGTGGCAACAGGATATATCCGTTCTATTGAACCGAAATCCACTTTCACATGTAACTTGTTATGATAACAGACGTCGTAAATATGTCGAACAAATTTGGACTGTTTGTGAGTTCTCAATTTTCAACATAGCACGTTTTACGTATCGTCTGTTACCAATTAGTGACATCTCTACTTCATACTTTTGTATTAATTTTTTGTTCTAATTTTCCCAATCTTTTTCCTTTAAATTTGAATATTTAAATTAACCTAGTTGTATACATATTATATATATATATCTATACAAAATCTTGAAATATAATGAAACGTACACTTGTACATGAGCAGGCAAAATCCGGTCTTTTTTAGACAAATTTAAAATTTTTAAATTGGAAACTGGAGAAATCAATATTCTTCTACATAAATGAATAAGTAATACCCGTTCGCGCGTCGTCGAAAATAATCCGATTTTTCGCTCTTCGTTTAATACACGTGCGTACGCGGTATCTTGGGAATGGGCTGCGCGCGTCTCCTCTTCCGCGTTCTTTTCCGCTGTCATTGCAGCATTTTTGTCCCTGTGCTCGCTATGCTTTTTCAAGACTCCCGAGACACGGTCGCTAATAAAGCGCTTCACGTCTCGACTTTATACTCTCTTCTTTACCTCACTCTGGTGCTTTATCCGCGCGTTTTCTTGCCTCGGACTCGCGCTCGGCTTCGGACAAACGCGATATGTGACTCTTCAGCCGCCGAGTACTCATCGCGCTCGGCTTGTTTCGCCGGAAATTGCCCATCAGGCATGTTAATAGCGATGTCTGCGTGTATTCCGACCTAATATTTAGTAGTTCTGGCCAATGGCCGAGAAACGCATTAATGCAGATTGTCGCTATCGTGCCACGATGCGGCGAACTTCCCCGGCGAGACCATTATACACGCTTCAACCCTCTCGCGCTTTCTCTCTTTCTCTCTTTTGCCTATCCCACCTCCCGTTTTACCCCGCGATATCTCTCTCTTGCTTCATTTATCTGCTCCTCTCGCTCTTCCAAAATTGATTCGCCTCAGGGAGTCGCGCGGCAGGCGTAAATCATCGAGAAAATTTGATTGCACTCGTTTCGCGACACGCGCTCTTTTTTATACTCAGCATTACGTGTCAATTGGAAAATCAAGAAAAACTGAAACGATAGTAACAAATAACGCAAAGATTGCATTTGACACAACTTTTTATGTTGTTGTTAATTGATTTGCTCTCGATAGTCTGATCATTGTCAGCGACAAATTATATCCACTTGTCATTAACCGACGTTAATAATTTTTGATATCTGGAAAGATACTTGTAGCTTGCAGTGTGTATAATACTATTTTCGATTATTACTAATAAAGAGAGAAATTTGCAAAAATAACTAGCGCGAAGATATCGTGCAATATGTTTTTGATAAAATTTTGACACAATGTCATACGTCACTCACGAAAAGGAAGTAGGTTTTATGTAGTATGTCTAATATCAGCATGTTATATTATTGTATGCACCATTCAATTTTAGCTGTAATTTAAATACTCTAGCAAAATGTCACTCTATAAAAATATTAAAAAGTAGTGGATTTTTAGATTGAGAAATAGATATTTAAATTTAAAGTTTTTTTATATCGTTGAAATAAAATCGATATGCACATATTTTCACGATTCGTTTTCGATTAGGAACAGTAGTTGCGCCACATCTTGTACAGCTCGCACACTCGGCAGGAGGGATTCGCGCATCTGCCGAAAGTCTCGCGTACCACGGAATAATTAAGCGAGCACAAAGTGTCGGGAGCGTCCCGCTCGTCTCGTTTATAATTTCAGGACGGCGCTGAACGTGCGGCGTCGCAAACGCCGGAACTACCGGTGGACCGTCCGACCGAGTGGGAGAAAGAGCCAACAGGGAGAGATCCGACAGGTAAAGAGACAGACGCGATACCGGAGGTGCACGTTGGGATACCGCGCGTCAAGTGAAATTATGCGAATCACGACGAACGATTGTCACCTTTGTTTAAGCGACCGCTCGCTTTCGCTCGTCGCGTCCGTTCCTCTCCGGATCGCTGGCCATAGGACTGCAGAGTATTTTCCCCTCTGTATTCCACCAGTGTATAGCCGGCGTGCTCTAATTGACTGAATTTCATATCTTTGTTACGTGGCGGCGGCGGTACCGTTGTATCTCAATGCACCGGCACCGCATAATTCGGTCCACAGACAGCGCGGACTTCGACGAAGGCAGCTGCGGTAGCGGCACGATCGCGAGCGCGAACGTAGTTTTGCTGACCGTATATCAATGCCGGGAATGCAAATTTCTCCCGGAACCTTGTTAATGACGCGGGAGAATCGATATATTCAACGGTATTTTACAAAGTGGATACCTATTGGTTCATACTATTAGTTCACGGTGTACATTAATCCATACCAATGAACGCTCCTGTAATTTTGCGCAAAATGCAGCGCAGAATATAAGCAGCTAGAAAGACTTCGTTGATTCTATTCACAAGAAATTTCATTTTTATCGATACAAAATCCGCATTAAGGTTGATAAAAGCTTTCAGAAAATAAAATAGGATACGGTAAGCGACGTCACAATGACATATCAGTCTCGCTATTATAGGTAAAAGCGTATGACATGCATTGAGATTCTAAAATGTGCTTTAACGAGAAATGCAATAATTATTCGCGCGATTCTCTCTCTATCTCTCTCTCTCTCTCTCTCCTCTATTCTACCTCTAATCATTTTTGTACAGATAAACTTTTACTTAAAAACTTAACATTATTATAATAATTGCAACAATGCGACTTAATTATTCTAAGTTCTTTACGGCTTAACACAACAATAAACGTATAAACAGTAATTATGTAATTATCATTTTAATTACGTGTAACGTTCTTGTATTTACGCGGAGCTTAATATACGAATTATAAAGAAAGGTAGATTAGAAGGTAAAATGGCGGAGAACAAATGAGAGAAGTATTAAAGGGCAAAAAGGATTACTGTTGCGCCACGCATCTGCTCCACGTATCTGCGTCGCCGCAACCTCGACTAATGGCTGGCTAATTGGCGGAACGCAAATAAATACCCTCTAGCACTGCCGTGAGAGTCAGCCACCTCCTGGGACTAGGTCTATGAGAATATACTGCTTTTGGACATGCATTGCCACTTCGATGGCTCCGCGGCTTCACACTACTGTATAGATTCCATCTCGCGATGAATGATGTCACGAATGACATCGAATGACTCTGTGTAAAGAAAGACGTCACTTGTATATTATACTCGAGGGAGAAAATAGATTGTTTCTTGAAGTTTCAACAAATATTAACGTTTCTAGGGAGAATATATTACACGCGTGTGAGCTATGCAGTTATAAAAATGATTGTTTTATAAATATTCTTTTTTCAAAGAACTACTTTTCAACTCATATTTATCTTTGATTTATCACGAAAAGGAAATATTCCGTTACCGCTCAACTGAAATTATCCGGAACTAAAATAATTATTTTTACATTATTCATCGCGCGTGTCAGAATGTGGCAGGTGGCAGTTATTGGATCGTTCATTTCCTTTTTTTATAAACTAAAATCTTATATTTGTGATTGCATTTAAAAACTGATATTAATATTTAAACGTTTTATATACTGTATGTTCTTGCTATCACCTACAGCTCTCCAGTCTCATTACAATATTCATCAGTCACAGGCCCTTCATTAAGGCCGAGAGATAAATGTGACCCGCAAGTGTCAAAAGTTTGCCGACCCGAGACTCACGCTATACAGTCTAATATTAACACTCACGTTGTTACGATCCGGATGGCATAATCTTACGAAGTTTTCCGTATAATCTCCCTGTCATGACATAAAATCTGAGAAAAGTTTACGCGGCGCGGCGTTACGATTAGGTCATTTTCCAACCACTTTCGAAAGGTCTACGATTTTCGAACTTTTAAACTTCAGAAATGTAGTTAAACAATTAAATATTTGCTCAAAAATTCAAACAGGTTTTCTTTAGTATTCAGTAAAATGAACTTAGTAGAGTGTGACAACAAATGACTTTACTTGAAATTTTTCCTAATTAAAAATTTTTCATCTGATATTTTTTTTAGAGAAATGAATAAAATGGTTGATGAAAAAATTAATTTATGTTCTTCGCCATATCGAACATCTTAACTAATATAATAGGTAAATAATATAAAATAATAATATATACTAGGTAGATATAATAGATAATATAAAAATCAAGAAATAATCTAAAAATTAATGTAGCTTTCTGAGTAAAATAGTTCTGGCTTGCAATTGACTTTCTCCTCTTATTTCGATCAAAAACGATCAATTGCCGAATGCAAAAGCAACGGCAACTACTACCGCTGGTTGCGGCAGTCGGCACAGAACGTGACGTCAGCGAATGCAAATCTCGTCTTTTATCGCCGGTCTCGCAGGTCGGTTGAAATTCTTCTCGAATCCGCACGAATGCAGTTCTGTCGACGACGACAGCGACGGCAGCGTGCCCGATCGTGCTCGATCGTTCGAGGATACGTCGTAAAGTAGAGAATCGATTTGGAACTATCGGGCAATTTTCACAGCGACGTTTTTTTTTTTGACCGGTCGCTCGGGGCTACTCAAGATCGCACATCCTCGAGCGATACCATCGCGTTATGGCGTTTACACGTCCCTCTAACCGCGCGGATAATAGCGCGGAGAGATATATATGCTTTTACAATATATTTTTCACTGTAAAAATTTCAATCGCTGTAAATCGATCCGGTGACGGGTGGACCTATCGTTTTGGTTTGGGACACGCGTACATAATTCCGAACCTCTATCACTTTCCGTTTTTTTCTCCTTCATTTTCTCTTGATTTATATTTTAATCTCGAAAGAAAAGCGACATGGTATGCAATAAGTATCTACAAATTTTCTGTTCTTTTTCCAACTCTTTTTAAAAAATCCTTTTAATTTACAGTCCTTTTATTCTCATTCGCGAAAATGCGAATAGACAAATAGCGGCATACGAGAATAGAATATCAGAATGAGGATTATCGTAAATTACGCGGTCTTAACGAACAAAAAAGAAAGTGTTATCTAAAAGTAGTAATAATGGTAGAAAATATATCGGCTTCCGCACTATATGCGAACGTATACATACGTGTTTCTCATGAGAGATAATGGAAATTATAATCGGCAACTTTTTATACTAATTTGTGAGAGGAAAAAATACAGTTTGTTTCTTACAGTATCTATTTTGCTCGTTAATCAACGCTAGGGATTAACGTAGTTAATTCCTGGATTATACACGCGCAGAGAGCTATAACAATAATAGTCTCAGTGGAAAATTTCGCTGTATAGCTTAGAATACGCGTATTATTAACCCTAATGCTTGTGAATTTGTTAATATTATTTCGCAGGTGTCGAACACCGATACTCACCACTTGCACGTTTTATGCAAGATATAATTTAATTTACACGAGGCTTTATATACGTCACTTTAAAAATGCATACGCATTACAGGGAACAATGCTCGCACGTAATTAAACAAACAAAATGATGGCAATCATGGGGATTGAAGAATGTATGTGATATAAATTGAAATTTGCAAATTATATCATCATTGGACCGAACCCAATATTCAGTGATAAATAATAAATTGCATTGATAACGTTTAGCAAACAAGTGCGCATGCATTTTCAACGCGCCCGGAACAATTGGCATCCAAAGCGGAATTACGTTTGTGACGCTTAATTTACACCTGTCTAGAGCTACAAAATTTGGCGGTTATATTTAATCGGATATATCGTCCGCGTGTACGTGAAAAGGAAGTATTTTATGCCTACAGTGTATTCCTCTTTCGGTTTTGCATTTGACACAAATGTTTACTCGTCGGATACACGTGAGCACTGGCATAATCAGCGAATGTTATTGCAATTTTTATTTGACGCAAATTATCTCTCTCTCTATTTTTCGTTTTAATTATTTTGATATATTTTCTCGCAAATATCCATTTGTCCAGAGATATTTTTTTAGACTAATTATTTTCATTCTTTCTTTCTCTTTTTGTTTCTTCCTTTCTGCAGCTTCTTCCGCTTTTTCCTAGGGACTTTGCCTTTAACATCGGACACTCTTCTATGTAATGCGGAATCTACGGGACCGTATGTTATGTCACTGTATACGAGATTATTGTCGCTGACGAAAAGTTTCAAATTCCAAAGGCACAATAGCTCAATTCGACCGCTATCGGTTTTAATATCTTTCTAACCGCGAGCGCGCGTTCGTCAATTATTTTTCGGGCGGACGTGTATCGATCGCGCGAGATATGAAAACTGTCGGCGCGTATCGGCACGGCGACGTGCCGTATGTCGTGCTTTGTAACTCGTCGCCTCCAATTTTTCGGCGCGCTCTCGATCCGCGCGGAACGAGATCAAAGGTGTCACTCGCCGTTACAATAATTCCGGCCATCGTCGACGGCATTGGCGCGCGCTATCGACCAATAGATTCGATGGCGTCCCCCTTTCGTTTCCACAGCGTGCGTACAATTTATCCGTCCGTTTCTTTATATCGATATTTTTGTTATTTCCGCGTCAATACGCGTCATATATCTGTGAGCGAAAGCGATGAAGGATTTAAAATATCTCTTACTCGAGGCGTGCTATACTATTCTGAATTTTCTATACAAAGTTTTAATAAGATCGACAGGTAGAAAACATATTTATATAAAAATAATTAAGTCTTATTATTTATATAATACATATTATTAAATAATATGTATTATTATTTAATTGTAAACCATCACATTATCATATTCAACGATTTACATGCAAATGAAATCCACTCGCAGTGATTCTCTTTATATAAAAGCCAATCATTCCTCTGTTTCAAATTCGATATCGATCGATCTTGGAGTTTCTGTGTTCTGGACCACTCATCAGGAAATGCGCGCGAACAGAGTGAAACTTGGGGAACGCTATCGACACGCGAACGAAATTGAAGCGAAACAGCTTGACGCCCTCGAACGAGAGACCAAGTCTCACTATTCTCGATTACCTCTCTCGTCGCTAAAATTGCTGATGTCGAAGAACGTTACAGAACGCGCGCGTTCCACATAACTTCGAAACTATCGGAGTCTTACTGACAAACAAAGAATAGCGATTGCCATCTTTTCTGTCGTTCGCAATTGCGATTACAAGAAGATGATCCGGCAATTTTTTTCGGCAGTTTTGTACATCTCTTTAAAATGCAGGTAAAACGCGAATCAAATCAGTGTTGCGGAGGTCGCGGATGAGAGGTCGAGGGGTCGTTGGCTGCTCTTTGTGCGCCGCGAAACTAGATTGCTCGACTGTCAATAGCAGAATAATTGAAAGACGCGAGCTTAATTAGTACTCCGGCCAAGTCCCGGCTTCTACCGAGATTATTTTGAGCCGCTGGTACGGAGGGAAAGATGAAACGTATACCGGACGTAAAGAGAGACGAGGAGGCTCCAAGTGCGAGAGTAAAACGGAAAGAAATTGACCTTACGACTTTTAGCGCTTCGCGTCTCTCAGCGCGAACACGGTCGCGCAGTCGAAGACGTGTCGGGAATGCTTGGGGAACGGGGCACGGCGAATAATAGAGACATCAGACAGGTATACGGGGTGTCGGGTAAATATGTGGAAAGTACTTTATGCGATGGCTTTGCGGAGCCATTATAGAGATCATCAAAATTTATTTTTACCGATATTTCTTTAGCTTTAACGTTATTTATCAATAATTCTCTTTTTGTTATTAGAGCACGTATGATGGAGGGTTTAAAATTATCTCTACATGAGTTATAATGGGATATGAAGTAGCGCGCAGCAACGTGAAGAAGATATATCTTGACATGACTCCTCGAATGTGTACACTTATATGGATCACATCATGTAGATCTTTTTACATCAAACGCATTTTTTCTGCTATACAATTTCAGAGAAGCAGATTTCCGGGCATATATTTCCACATATTATATGACACACTGTACATCATGATGTCTCGTGCCAGTTTCTGCTGGTTCTTTGCCGAGTCGAGTCGTCTCTACCGTAAAGTTTTTTTCTTCGTCTTTTGGATCTCAGTAATTTTATTAATGAAATTTCATCAGGCGGATTCTGTTCAACGTACATTTGCCCGATCGTACGGTACATTCTTTCCTTCAATATGACCTACGTTTTTATTCTGTATTATTTCCTACTTTTTCATGTATATCTTTTCTAGTGCGGATTAAAGTTTTTCAAGATCTTCTTTCACAAACGCAGATTAATCGATCTAATCTAATTAGAGATTAAATAATTCAGAAATGTTTCGAAATCTTGTAAAAAAACTTGTCAATATTTATATCATTAATTTATCATAAATTTATATGTTTAAGCATATCTAAATTGACACTATAAATAATGTTGTAAATATATTTAACCAATTTATAAATATGAGAATGATTACTAGAAAAAATATGTTTAAAATGTAGTAATATCGAGTGACTTTCATGCACGTTGATTAAGAAATTTAAGTTACTGCAATTTATGAAAAATGTCTGTGGTTTCCCTCAAAGCTATTAGTCGATAATAAAAAAATGATGTTGCAATTGCACTGTGTTACGATAATCCCAGCTTTCACGCACGTACACGAAAACAATTGTAGCCGTCTCGATCATGTTGTCGAGGTTACCAGGATTGTCGCGTACGCCAGAAACAGGAGTGGAATTCTCAGACCGACCATATTCGCCGCAGGTTCCCGCTACGTGATAGAGTTAAGAAATTCGGCGCATCGACCCGTCGGAATCGGATCGCCAACGGCAGTTTACAAATTCTGTGAACCCCGCGGCATCGGATTTAAGGGGGGACTCGCTGCATCGGATCTGAGCTCGCCGATATTCCGCGACAATTTTCCGCAACGTATTGCATTATGTTTAATGTAATCGGTTTGTCATTTTGTAATTTGTAATTTGCGAACCTAATTAGCGTGTGTACGATTGCGACGCACCAGTCTCGGTTGATGCAGCTTTTCGAGCAGGCGATGCGGAAATCAGCTTACCGTCGTGTTATTTCTATTACGACTAGTCTCGGGCCCGGGCGAAACATGGAGAGCGAGATGGAACCTTGGAAAATCGTTAACTTCTCCCGAGGTGTTCCGCGACATTTATCACGCGGAGAAACTGAAATTCATTTTAGAGCGGTCGCGAGCGACGAAAGTTAGATGGCTAGATGGATAGCTTTATTACCAGCGCCGGAGACGCGCCCCGATCATCGTTGATCTCACTGCTGGAAAATCGTAAGACCAAAATCCAAGCGGGGAGATATTCATACTGTTGATGTTGAATTTGATAGAATCTAGAAATTAAGTAAAAAATTGTATCTCATCAAAAATACAAAGAAAAAGAATACAGTCAATGATTGATATATATGAAAAAAATTTTATTTTAAACTTTAATTTTCTGATGTAACTTTTTCTGCGATGTATTATTTATAAAATATAGAACATGGAAAAATATTAGTTGAAATATGCCAACATAATTTTTATTCAAAACATTAAGTTAAGTAGAAATTACACTGATTCGTGAAAAAACTTAGTTATTTAGTGACTGTTGCTATTTCTTGCGAAAGAAAACCTCGATCGTTAGATGGTCAAAGAATATTCTGTAAGAACTGCTTATTTACAGCTTATGGAAGTTGTATACCGTCGATATACCGCTCCATAAGCTGAATGAGAACGTCAAGAGAAAATGCGATTCGAAAGATCGCACCACGCGATCCGCAATCGATCGTCCATCTTCCATCTCGTCGTATCCGACAAATCTATCGAGACGAGGAAGAACTTATCGGTGTGCGCCATTCATTCGCGTGCGCGTAATTCTTTCTTCGTGCACACATACACACACTTACTCGCGTGGGCGCGCACACACGTATAGTCGGCACAGACACTTTACGATCCTATAGATCGTACAAAAATTCCGATCGGACGGACGAATGAACGTCGCGAATACATTCTGCAATTCTTATCGCGCGATCCCTCGTCCTTCCGGGAATGCGAAAATTGACTTTCCTGAGAATTATGTGCGAGACCTAGCGCCGGCCGGCATACATATATCTGAGCGCGCACAAGAAGCGTACTTTCGCATATACGTACGTACGCGGAATCGGGAACCGAACGAGATTCCGCACCAGGAATGGAACGCGTACAAAGATCGAGAATTTCAAGGCATGTTATGAGCGGTACAATATTTTTCGCGAATAATCCGGGATAATAGAATTTCCTATAATTTTCAAGTGGTATAAAAATATATATATATATATATATATATATATATATATATATATATATATATACAAGTGTCGTTGCGCTATTAATCGCCGAGCTGAATCAGAAATCGCCGTCGAGACGCGCGCATTATTTTTTTCAATGTTCTTAAGACATTGCTCGAATAAAATTCCTTTTATCTCACTACTTTCAATATTTGAACGGATACATAATACAGACTATCCTCCGTTTCGCAATACGATGTAGCAAGAAAAGGAAACAGTTTAGAGATTCGCCATCGAGATGCTCCGCGAATGCACCGCTTTGATGCCATTCGATGTCGCGGGAAATTTGTATAACGCGATTAAAGTGTGCCCCGAATTTTCCGCGAGGTTGAGGAAGGCCGCGAGATCGGGGTTATCGCGTTACGGAGTTTCCGAAGGCGCGTACATTTACCAGGACGGCTTCTCTATTACTCGGGAATCCGATAGCGCCTCTCGTGGCACTCCGAAGTTCCGTTCGCCCTTCTTAGAAAGGGCCGTAAATATTCACACGAGGTTGGGGGATGCATAAAACGTACCTGTTCTCTAGGCTAATCATCGCACGATAGGAAGAGGGAGAAAGACAGAGAGAGAGAGAGAGAGGGTGAGGGGGAGGGCAGGAAAGGAGGGAACGAAGGACAGGGAGAAAGCCGATCGACAGGCACCTAGGGATTGTTTATTCCTGTGTATGCGCGGCGAATGCACGGTGAATGCAACCCCATTTGCAACGTGACATTAACAGCTTCTCGTTAAGTCCCAAGTACGATAGTTTCTCCCTTCGCAGAAAAGCTGGAAGAACTGCACTTCGCGAACTGAACGTAAATGTATTTCTCGATCGAAAGTCGAAAAAAGTTAGCGGCCAATTGTCTCGCTATTTTTATACGCGTTATTTATTTATGAGAAATATTTATTGTCGTTTGTTTATTTGTTATCATTCATTTATACAGATGAAGTTCTTATTTAATTTATATAAAATAAAAAAAGAGAGAAAATTGATGAAAAAAAATATTAGAGAAGATATGTAGTTATCGAGAGATTAATCACGAATTTAATACGTGAAATATAGTAACGTTGGTTGTACTTTTATTCTATTCAGTCTATCATTTATTTACGGGCAAATTTAATATTTCAAATAAAAAAGAATATGATACATTTATATGAAAAAGGATACCAGAAAAAATATGTATACATATACATACATATATGACTGTTGCGTGACAAATATGATATGTGAAATAGCTGTGTTCGATTGCATTTCCATCCCATTGAATCTCGTCCGTTTATAGATATATGAAATATATTAATGTAATATTTAAAATAATAAAATTTCATATTTTGTAAAAGAATATAATGAAAATATGTATTTATCAAGTCATTAACTTATTCACAGACAGTTTGATGTCTGAAAATAATTATATTAGACTTTCTATTTTACTCAGAAAAATTCTATTAAGATTATATAACTGCATTTTATATATAATGCACTGAGCAGATAATTTGAATTATTTTGTTATTTTGAAATAAGTATTTTGGGAAATTTTTTAAATATTTACAAAGTATATTCGAACAACTTTAATTTTAATCTAGATAATTAATTTAATTTAATTTTTATTCTTCCTTTTCAATTTACAGATCGCTAAAATTTGAATAAGATAATAATAAAATAATAATAAAATCCAGCTTTGTTTAACAGCACTTTTCAAACGTCATGATAATATAATTTTAATTAATCTATTTTTTTATTAATATAATTTTGTCTTATTATTAGTGCACACACTGTGCGCGCTTTAGTCTCAGCCGGTTTTATCCGTCGAAGACGCGGTTAAAATTCGAGGCGAGCAAAAAAAGGTGAGCGCACGCGGAGAACACAGTTAATGGAGAACTCGTTAGTGCGTTAATTGCTCTCTTCGTTTCGATAAGAGCGGTCGTAGAATCTAAGAGAGCGAGACGATAATATGGCGTCTCGACTTAATTAAGAAGTTTACTCTGTTGAGAAACAAATAATTTTTACGCAGATCTCCCGGACGTACGTTCTGTCGATATAAAATACACTGCGGAATATCAGAGAGACAACCGATCGACATTTATCTCGAGGTGTGACGTCGCATCGAGTGTATGCGGAGATTATCCGTGACGTGCCGGATAATGGGATGAATCGACAGAGGAGATCGACGGATAAAGCGAGCAATTTATCACGACATCGCGCGATATACAATACTTCGTTACGTAATTAAAGTGACTGATTAAAACACAGAAACGCGCAATCGTACAATAAAGCAGTTCGGTATCGCGTACTATCCGCATGCAAATAGCAAGTAATTCTTACCGTAGAAATTAACATAGTGACTAATAAGGTATGCGGACGTAATATTATTTCGCGAGATCAGATAAATGGACGATGGATGGATGAATGGATGCGATTAAATAATTTTGGATCGTCCGATAAAAGATTACATTCTTAGGAGCCCTTAGACATGCAAGAATAAATATGCGAGCATGGAAGTAAACGAAACGTTACGATAAACGCCGTGAGCCAAATAAATAATTGCAAAGGTGCAAGTCGTGACCGCGCTACGCGAGGATGTCTGGAGAATATGTAATGCTAATGCATTCTCATGGCGTTGCATAGTAAAGTAAATGTACACAGTATTTTGCGAAAATGTCATTGTACCGGAAGATAAGTATCAACTAACAAAACACCGAAGCAGATCGTGGAATGATTAGTGATAAGGCGCGTAAGCGAGAAGCGACGCGCCTCGTCCTCTACATTTTTCCCCCCTCCCATTTTGTACCTGAAACGCTTCCTGCGTACGGGCCGTGGCCTTCGGTCATATATTCTGTGTGCACGGGTCATTAATTTTATTCGAATGCAATTCGGGTCGGGTAAACCAAAGTCTATTGGCGAGCACCTTATAAATCGTGTAGTGCCGGTCGGGTGTCGCGAAAAATCGAGCAAGTGCCGCTCGTTTTATCCGATTCGTGGAACGAAAAGTGATTTTGGTTAGCTATCGGGCTCGGGCCGCCGTAAATTCGCAGTGGTAGAGACAGCTCATTGATTTTCCACCGTTGTTCTTAATTCCATCGTTTCTCGCATCGCTGGTGGTTACGGCGTCGGTGGCAGTGGCGATGTCGGTGGTAGAGGTGGTGGCGCGGCAATGCCGGCCGTGGCGCGGTGTGCGGTGTGGTGAACGGAAGTGCCGATTGCGAATTGCGCCGCTCGAAGAAAACAGCTCGTAATGAAGGTTGGCGGCGCTACTCGGGTAATAATTCTCCTTCAAGTGGGTCATCGCTGGGTAATCGATATTTTCGGCCCGACTGCTACTGAGGTCAAGTAGTTTTCGACCTTTGATATGTCGATCGTTATTCGTACGGGAGCTCTCGTAATCGCGGATAAACGAAGTTGTATTACTGAAAATCGGATTCGTTCATCCAGTTCTTCTCGATCCTTTTGATATACCTTTGATCTACCTTTCATTTGTTAAGAGAAAAATCCGAATAACGTGAATTCTTTTTTTTTGTAATTAGAGTATGTGGAGATTTTTTAAAATGAGATTGAGAATTTGAATTGAACTTGGAATAGAAACGCGAACTTTGATAACAAGCTTGACTTCAAATATTGAAATTATATAATTCCAGAGAATTTTGAAATTGTTTAAGATAATTGATAGTTTAATTAAATTTTAAAGATGCAATTTGTAATTCAACTATTTAGCAGAAGCATTTATATTTGCTAAGCTTTTCGATAAGGATTATTCGCTTAAGAAACGTCGTTTTATCGCGATATGAATTGGTCGCACATATCGAGGATATTCCGAATAACCGTATTCTTTTTGTGCATGCTGCAGCTATTTCGCCACCGTTACGACGTATCCGTCTCGTTTCCTTGTGTTTCTTTCTTTCCTNTCTGAATTCTATCGTTATTTACGTCTCCGTTTCCTCTCGTGCCGACGTAGCCTTCTCGGCTCGACGTTCCCGAAGTTCCCTAAAGGAATATCTTTCTTGTCTGTTTTTACGCGCGTCGAGCCGCGAGGCGGTGAACACCTACGGGAGATCCTGCGTCCTGGAGGGTCCTCGGGGATGGTGGCGGCGCCGAGAACCGCCCCAGAGAAATATGGTCAGAGTATCATAAAAAGAAGATAAAGGAAGTAAAGTATATGGTCACGACGCACCTCCAATCGCCATTTGGCGTGCGTTGTCATCGGTAAACTTGATATCGCTTGGCTCTCATCGCTTTTTTTTTCAAATATCACGTTGCATAATTGAAGAAAGATTAGAATTTGCCGTCGACATTATGCAAATCAGATCTTTTGAATGCTATTTAGAGTGTTATGACGCTGGATTTTATTTTATATTTTCCTTTATTCAGTTTATTATTCAGTTCAATAAAAATAGCTAAATAGAAGATACAGATTGCAAGTAAACAGCAGCGACGTTTATTCGTGTTATTTTGTATATTATTATGTTCTCTTTAAAACATGAGAGAAAGAGAGAGAGAGAGAGAGAGAGAGAGGAAGAGAGATACATTTCTCATTATTCGACGTAATCGATCCTAGTTTCTCTGAGATGCTCCCTTTATACCTTGATTGCTACCTAAATTGAACAAATTGTTGCTTTCACGAAATTCATGTGTAAAACGACGCATTCTCTGTGTGTCGATTAAGCTGTGATAGTGTCCGTTATCATTTTCCCCTTTTAATTGGAAAGTTCATTAGGGAATGCCTGTGTATGTCGGTCGCTCTCTCACCGACCGCGTCGTGTAGTGTTTTTGGTCGTGCCGCGATGATACATGGATACAGTTTGCCGACGTGTGTGCGTGCATCGATGCACGCACGCAAGAGTACTCACATATATACCGTAGTCCGCCACGTGATCATTCGATACGATACGATCGATCACGGCTATCGCTGCTAGCTGCAGTATCCAACGCGTATTGTGAGCGTAGAATTGACGAATGGACCGCCGGCGCAGCCTGGTTTTCGACGAGTAATTAACGACATTATTTCGGCGCGGCTGGTGGATACATTTGTATTCAAATTTACTTAGAGGTGCAACCTGGACACGCAGACACAGCGCCGACTGGAAAAAAATGTTGACGTCAATGACGGTCTCGCGGCAGATTTTGTACAATATTTTTGAATTCTCAAAAAAAATGAAAACTTTATATAGTTGTGTGTGTGTATATACATATATAAACGTATGTATGTATGTATGTACATATATATATGTATACAATATTTGTGTCGATTATTTTGAAAAAAATAAATCTCGTTTTCCGACAATTTGAATTGCAAGCAGATGTAAATTGACATGATATATTGATTTTAGCAAAATTTTAGATATTTCCCTAAAGCGAACATTAAAATCCTTTTCGCCATCAACCGTTAGCTCAATTTATCTTTTTGTGTAAATTATATTAATTCTTGTCTCATATATACATAATTATTTCATATATTTTAAAAATTAATTTCTAAGGCATTCTTGTCTCGATTTCAAAACTATATTTCAAAACTGTATTCGCAAAACTCTCAATCTCTATTCGCAATACTAGCAATGCACGAAACCAGTTTTTGTGAGACCAGTCCTTCCTAGTCGAATTTCTTTCTCGTCGAATATTTTGAAATTTATCGTATATCGATCTCGTGTTGCCGGAATTTTTCGAGAAAACGGAATGGACATTTTTTGAGGTAGAGTAAATTGGATCTCGATGAAATCGTGCCGGGCTTCTGCTGGAATGCACACAGCACGATGCGTCTACATCAGGAATCGACCTCCGCGCGAAGCTGAAAGCAATTCGACTTTTCCCGAAGATCGACGCGGGCGACCAACGATTTAGGAGAGAGTCTCGATCGCATCCAGCGGAAGCGTTGAGCAGCAAAGAATTTTACGGCTGAGGATTCTAATGGAATCGCGCGTTAATTGCGGGCTCGTTTTAAAGCCGTCGGCAGCAATTAAGGGGCGTACGAATTAATTAATGCTTTCTTGTCCTTCTCCTTTTTTCCCCGGTAACACCGACAAACGTGTTCGCGCGCGCAGCCCAACGTGCGTACCCATTCTTCTTCCGTTTCTTTTTCCTTTCCTTTTTGTTCTATCCTTTCTCGTATCCTCCATCGACGTTCTTTTCCCCACTTCACTTCTATGGCTCGTACCTCACAATCCTTTCCGGGACACGGCGTGTCTGTAAAAAGAAAAAATAACGGATGAGTTATTTCATATTTTTGATCGGCACCTGCAGGAGTATTGGCATGCGCGCGTTATCGTTCAACGACACAGTTTGTAAGATGGACACGAGAAAAGAAGACTTAGAGTCCGGGGAATCCCGAGGGGTTGCATTACCAGATTGTCGGTTGGGTAAGAATCGAGAGGGAGTCAGATCTGTTATACAGCATCGGGCCGATTCGTCCTTCTTCTTCATTTTCCCCGTTTCCCATCTTCCTTTTTCCGTCGCGAGCATTTCCCTTTGTCCTCGTCCACTTCCACTTCTCGTTTTCCGACGTAGAATGTCGTTCCGAAACGAACGGCATGGCTTTCTTTCTTTCTCTACTCCGTAGACCTGCGACAAGTCCTCTTCCCGAGAAAGTCGGCGTACGAGTCGGGAGAAGAATGCTTTGGAAATCAGTTTTGCCGGGCAATTCATCGAGGAGAGAAAGCAATGCCGGGTTATCGATGAGAACGCGCAACGATTCGATCTCGCGGAAAGGTTTTTCGACGCGCTGTTAAATTATATCGACATTAGATTTACAAAATTTGATAAGATATAAACTTTTTTACTTTAATTTTTTTTTACATTTTGGAATTTATGCGAGTTTATATAACTTATATTAATTGTTTATGTCTTTTAATTTATATAATTGTTTTAAATTAAGAAAGAGAGAAGTTTATAAATTTATGATCACAAAATTAAATACAACTTTTCAAACAAGTTATTTGAATATTTATTTAAATAATTTCTCGAAATATGCAGAAATCAATTTTCAAATAAGTCAAGAAAATATGTGAAAAAGAGAGGAAGAGAGGGACATATGAATAACAGAGAAGAAAAATTCTGATAGTTCTCGATATGGCTCACTTTCATGTTGCACATTTTCGAAGTGTCGACTCATCGACTTTTTCTAAAATAAGTTTACTTTTCGAAGTTGCCTCTGTCTTCTAGTGACACTCGATAAATCGCCGAAGTTCCGCGCGTGACAGGTCGAACGCTTCAAGCGGTTTGTGCGGAATCTAGATTTATAAATCGTCTCCGCTGGAAGTGTTTCACTGTAGTATTCAACTCTGGCAGGGCATCGCTCGTCTATGGTGTCTGCGCAAGTATTTAAATAGAATGCGTTCTGAAATCTACCGCTATCCGTTGAAGAACGCGCATCTGCGACGTGAATGTACGACGTTGAATGTTTCAAAGGAGGTGGAATTGGATCATTTATTCAACGTCCATCTCACACATACCGTATCGGTAAAGCAGATGGAATGGTGAAAAAATGATAAGCAAATACGTATGTAAATTCATCCCGTTACTTGCACATAAATCAATATTTTATAAGTGGAGTGCAAATTCACTTTTATAGTTGAGACTTTGCAACAATCTTTACATTATACACCTCATTCAATGTAGCTTGGCTACGAATGTCTTGCAATAAGCAAGAGTTTTTAAAATTATCTATTGTACATCACAGCCGCAAAAATCTAAATTATTATGTACGAGAGTGCGATATTTGTACATGCATAAAAATAAATTAGTTAAGACTTAAATTACAATTGAGCCATAATGTAATTGACAATTTAACAGAGCTTTCATCTATCGCCTGCTCGTTGTTCAGAGCAATATTTACACTGGCCGATCCCAATCTTTTAATTACCACGCAAATACGTAGGATCTGCTTTTATGTTAGCCGTGCACGTTTATTATTATGACGAGTCATCGTGTTAAGGGTTGCTCGGTTCGTACCACGCCTTAGGGTGCTATTACATCAGTCGTTTGACATGGTTGCCCGACAAGTCAATTGCTCCACGTGGCAAGGAAATTGACTAATTCGACAGTATGATTAATACGTTTGACAATCATGACACACAAGAAATATAATATCAGCTACGATAGATCCATTTAGAGTCTAAATTCAGTTGAATTCAGTTAACTCTTAAATTTAATGATTAATGTCACGCTTTGACACTTGAATAAAATGAACGTTAATTCAAACGTCAATATGAATAGGACCGTATTTATATTTGAATGTATAAAAGTAGATACATCACATTTTTAGGTCTTTAATTTCTTACATGAAACGCATTGCTTCACATCGTTTCGAGATCGTGGGAAACGAATGAAGGATAATCAACGTATTTGATTGCTCCTGTTATTGCGAAAAAACAAGTACAAGAGTATCGTCGATCTCGATTTCTTCCCTTCCGTTGAAATGATCGTTCATAGCAAGTGCTATATTTTCTACCGGCGCGTTTCTTCCGGTTATTTTCTCCGTTTTTCAACCGAGCACAGACTCTGTATGTTATTGCTTCAAGAAACATTTGGTTTCAAGTGGCGAAACGAAAGTATGCTTTCGAATAGTAAAAAGGAAAAGAAGCGGGAAATAAACGGGAAACATGGTCTTCTCCGCGTTCATACAAAACGCACCTTTTTTAGAATCAAAAAAGGGAAAAATACCCATCGTCGCGAATTATGATAAAGCGTCGACTTTGCGTCGACGCTGCGTAACGATAGCAGTTGTAAACATGATGCTCTCTCGTAATAACGACGGAACATGAAGAGCGTCGCGTCCATTTCAAAACACACATGTTCATGAATTTACCTAGGTTTCGCATCACGGCAAAAATTACACGCAAGTTATTATATGGCAAAGCGCATCAAAGCGCTTCTGCGACCAATATTTATTTTCTCGTGGGTGACGTAAAAGGATATACGGTGATCGCGATAACAAGTTCCGTTTGCGCGGATCGAATGCTTTAAACGCCGACGAGACCGCTGCTCCGTGCTTCTGTGCTCGCCCACTCTCTCGCTCGCTCTCTATCGTGGCACGCGCCGCTTTAAAGCTTTTAAACCTCGGAATCATGACGGCGGAAAAGCTTATGAAATTTAATGCAATTGCGTGAACGCGCTGCGCATGCCAGGCGCGGTGCCCGATTTCCGAAAAGCGTTCCGCTTTTTGGACGTATGAGGACGACGTTTGTAGAAATATCGATTCGACATAACGGTTTCCACGTCGATTCCTTCCGATTTGCCTCGTCACGTTACATTCGATTCGCTCTCCCGAAAAATCGCCTCACCGGAAGTAACCCAATGCGAGAGAGCCGATATTTTCCCCAACCGGCCACTCTTTTTGCGGCAGTTCTTTCCGGGCGCCGCTCGGCGCCCATCAAAGTCCACGAGGGGGACAAAATTTCGCGAGGTAAATCGGGGGAAAGAGAAGCGATGCGCACCGTCCGCGTACGACTTCGGCAGAGCATCGCGCGCACATCCGATGTCCCTCGTTCCGGTAAAAGCTCTTCACGTCTCGATTCTTTCGCGTATCATCGCTTTCCGATACTCACCATCAAATTCTATATCGTATTCCACATCGTATTTATATACACGTTTCAAGAGTGAACGGTAACGACGTGGCGACAACAAACCTACGATTCGTCCGAGGTAACGCTCTCAGATATTTACATTTTGAAATTCTACCAAGATATCGATACTCCACACTCTATTAAAGAGCAACACTCCTCTTGCAGCTTTAAATTCTTTCCCGCTGGGTTTATCGTTTAATTCTTATTTTTACTCGTTGAATATAAGTGCAAATTCGGCCATTGTTAATTAAATTAACATCAGTCGTGCAACGAAACTGTCACATTTGCTTGTTACATAAGCTGGCAATTGACAAATAGTTTAATTTGTAAGAACCAAAAAATTCTCAAAACTAATAAAAATAGAAAGTAAGTGAAACCGAGATTAAAGTTAATCTGCATTGTTAGAAATAGACATAAGAGTTCGGTTTCTTTATTAAGTGTTTTCCAGTGTTTAGCGATAAATTGTATAATGCCAGTCTTTATTCCAATTTGTAGTAAAAATATGTATGCAAAGTAAAAAAAAAGTAGTAAGAATAATGTGTACAAAGAGAAAACAGTTGTTCAAATTAAACCGAATTAACACAAATTTTTAAGCGTCGAGGCAGCATGTAACCGTGTAACTCTCGATAGATCAATGATGAAGGTGCATTGAGATGGACCTTGAGATTGCGGTTTATGTTATGCCAAGGCTGCCGTGCGCGCGGGGCCCCTACGTCGCGACATTGCGCGAAGTCACGAATGGTATAATTGAAAATCAATATTTGCGCTTGGTTTTAACCCTTGTATCCCCCTCCCTCCTCTCCACCCTACGCCCAGACTATCCCCTGCCCCGCAGGTTCGTTCCTCCCCAGCGATTTACGATGCTTGTTCTAAATCGTTTGGGTTGTATGCGAACGATTATGGTTGTATTGGTAAAAGCGGTTTACAGGCTCGCGGTAATCGCAATCGAATTAGTGGAAGATTCGTTTTCTGCTGCAGCGTGCGAGCGGAATTTTTATGTCCGTGATCCCTCGCGTTGACTTGAAAGCACGAAGTATCGCATTGGGACGCATAGTTGTCACCTTTATATGTTATTGCGTCTGAATGCGAAGCAATTTTTGCGTTCGATAAAAATCCCATGTCTTCCGGAGCAAGTCGTGCTTACGTTAAAAAGAAAGTCTGGGGCGTTCTATCGAATTTTAATTAAATAGATGGCTACGCCGTCCCGGGATCTCCGACTATTTTCAAACGAGTACTTACGTTCATTTACTCACCGGGGATTCATTAACGTGCTAGCCCAACTTGTTATTTACTGCGTTGAAATTACGACATGATATCCCGGCCGTGGTTATTTTTACAATGGCTGTCCCAAGTTTTTTTTTGTACATACAACAGATCTCGTTGCCACGCATTGGCTCGCAGATAAGCGATTCGCATTTTTTGCATTTCGTATTGCCGGCCATAGACAATTGTGCCTCGCAGTTCATGGAACGGGATATTAATTAACGTCAGTTATATACTGTGATATACTGTGAAATGAAATACTAGAACAGGACCGGTGCGTATTTTTTAGGCATTTCGTTTATTCTGTATTATACATGTATGACGTGGCCTATTGTTTATTCATTTTCAACGACAGTAAAATAAATTTAAAGTTAATTACAACTAAAATTCAAATAAAAAATTTTAAATTGATAGTATATTATTCCGTAAAAATATTACATTAAAAAGTGTATCGTGTTTTAAATTAGGAGAATCGTGTAATTGTTTTAAAGGAACAATTAAATTTTATACATTATGATCAGAAATGTTTAAAAGTTAAATTAAAAGGATCCGATTATATTTGAAACATGATGAAATGGACTTAATGGAGAAATTAAACAAAATTTGCAAAATTATTGCTTAATGCAATATTAATTTCAGAAAAATCGTACGGTATCTAAGACTTATTATTAGTCTTGGTAGTCTTGTGATGTGCAAAAGTTTGCTCGCCCTCGAACTTATACAGATGGGAGAAGTAAATCGTCAAAGAGTTGAGCGCGCTCTCTTGAGAAAATCGTGTAAAAAAAATCGCAGGCACGCCTAGCTCTAACTTGATGAAATGGAAAGGAAAACTTTCCGCACATAGAGTGACGCGCCACGATGACACTTTAACATTCCCCGTTTGTGAGTTTGTCTTTGGGCAGGTAAAGACGAATTTTTAATTTTATCACTTCCTCGTTTTCAAAGAGGTTCCGTGTTCATTGATATTAATCAGATGGCGGGGGCAAAAGAGCCAGCGGACGAATCTCGGCGGCGACATTTACATTCGAGATGTACCGTTTTGTTAATTTGTCGTGACGTGGGTCATTTACCCACGGTAAATCCTCCGCGTATATCTTCCACGATTAATCATCCACGAGGCCGTTCTGAAACTCGAGACGAGTTCTCCAAACCCCCGTCAGCGCCTGTTTCCTTATCACAAGATATAATGCGTTTAATTTTCGAGCGCTTGTTCTTGGAAGATCGATCAACGGAGAGATTTGCATCTCGCGAATTTGCTCTCTTTTACGAACATCGGATAAAAGGCGGATTCCTGATGAATATTGCGTTCGCTCAAAGACGGAATTAACGTAGTCGCTGTTATGGAAGTTCGGATAAGGACGATCGCGCGAGCCGAAACGCTCTCGCAAAGTAGCGACATCAGAGCGGCACTGCTTCATTAGGTGCCAGTCGGTGAAATTGCAGCTTCGTCCATATTTGCCCTCAGTCCAGCGATTTCTCATCTGCGTCAAATCCGCGTTGTTTACACACGTCCGTAAGTTTAGTGCCCGTTGCGTAACGTGCACTAACTAAAACGTCTGCCGAGCGATGAATTTTCTCATAAAGAGATGTGTCTTTACATAATAAATGCACTATGTACTATTCGAGAATTGTAGGTAATTAGTACCACGATGACTAAAAAACATACATCCACTGAGCCGTTGAGAATCAAAAATTCTGATTTTTATTTTAATGAAAAATGAACTAAGTACACAGAAAAGGAAAATATTTAACAAAATAAAAGAAATAATAATACTGAAACCAATCTTATGTTAGATTTGATTTTTTGGTCATTAAAAAATTGTAGCAAATGATATGCAAATAAATTTATAGGAAGCGGTACATATTTGCGAAAGCAATAACGTATTGCAATTGCTCTGAGAGTAATTACTGCTCACTCTGGAGACGCGCATCTTCCCGTAAGGTTGAATAAAAGTGGTCGAAATTTAAATTAATATCATCAAATTGATGGTCGATCGATATCTAGCAAGTTCAGCCGGTCATGTGAAATCTTCATAAGCGAAGCAACCGCAACTAGTTTTGTAATAAAATCGGATAATACCAGGTTTTTCATAAACGGTAATGCGTCGTATCACGCAGCGCGAGTTCTCCCGCGGCGCTTTTAATAACCGACACGAAAGGTCTGTATTACGAGTAATGACGAAATAAAAAAATATGATAACCGTGGCGTGATCTTGCGGTACGTGGTAATAACCGCGGGGCATACCTCGGGCGCAAATTGCGCGCCTCGAGGAAATTAGTGTTTTGCGGCGGAGAGTCAAGTGCGCCACGTAAACTTATCGGGCGCGCGTGAATCTAAGCGTTTGCGTGGAAGTTCTCATGTCACCGTGCAGCGCATACTCGCGCGTTAAATTGCAAGCGCAATACAAAATCTTCGATCTTACGCGAATGATATTATGACGCTGCAATAAATAGATTTCGAAACCTCTGCAATTGATGACAGAAGTGTTATTTATCGATATTTGATTAGTGATACTTTTTAGTATTGTCATTAAGCATTTATATGTGTCTTTTCATATTTCATGCTTTTATTTTACTTTCAAATTTGTGAAGATAAGATGTATAAAAGAAAAAAATAAGATAAAAGTAAAGAAAAGTTATGATTGAGAATAATTAACTTATAGAAACGAAGAAATAGAACTCTTCCATTCTAATTTCTGATTTCAATAATAATTAAATTAATTAATAAAAATAAAAAAGGTGTGATTTTTGGAGAATAATATTTTTGATCGTGTCGCGGATCTTGAATAACAATTTATATATTCAGTCAATATTTCTGAAAAATTCTAAGCGCATTGTATTTTAAAATTCGCTAAAAAAATTGACAAGAGCGTCAGCAGGAAGAGAGAAAGGTAGAAATTAAGACAGCAAGGGGTAGAAGCTGGATCCAGTGAACCGGAGCGGACGAATTAGAGTGGACTGCGAGGGATAATCGACCTACAGGGACAAAGACAATTAGACGACGTGGCCTGTTTATTTGTGCATCTCGAGCGAGGCCCGACGACGAGAATACGAAATTTCGTCGAGGGAATGAATCGCGGGGCGACGGGAATGGGGCGCGGTGAAAATGTCATGTATTTGAGGGTCATGTATTTGAGGAACGGGGGTGGCGGCGACATCGACGAGGCATCGGTACGGTTGCCGTGGCGGGCCATAATGGCGTCAATAGTGCTGATTATGTGACCGCATCCGTTCGCGTATGCATTCGGGTAGTAGTATGTGTATGCGGCCGGGAGTCGCCGCCGTCAACATGCAACGAGAATGGACCCCCCTTGGAGTCCATGCCCTTACCACGAGCAAGGTGGCAACGGGCATGGAACAGGTGGCAGGTGGGAGGGAACGGCGGTCGAGAAAGCCTCCGGATTTGAGAGCCCGCGCGCCTCGCAGCGGGGGCGAATGTGAAAGCTACGGGCGATCGACGAGGGGACGGCAAATGAAGTGACAGTAGAGCGAGAACGTATTGGACCGGCCATGCCGGACGGACGCGTACACGTACATACGTGCGGCCGTCGCCCTCCACGCGAACGCGACGCGACCGACGCTCACGTCGGGCACCGGCGTCCGGTGCGCGTCCTGGACGTTGGCAGGATGAAGGGTCATCGAGATTGCACTCGGTACTCTCCCTCCAACACCCGCCGATCCGACTGTAGAGAAATTTCGACGCCGCGACGCCGATAACGAGCCACTGTTCGCGCTGCCGGATCGACTACCTCATTTTCGCACGGTCAGACGTGTAAAGTTAGATCTGTAATCTATCTGAAGAAATTCCCGCTGAGTGAATATTTTATTTGACGTCACAATTAAAATTTAGAGCTTAATTGAAATTCTGTGATTGCTTTAAAGCCGATCGAGCGTTATTATTCGGATTTTAGAAGGAGAGGAGAGAATTATTTCTCGCATGGAGAAATTAAAAAAATTCTATACATAATTGATTTGTTAGCCGTGAACACTAGGGAGAAAGAGAAAATAAACGTGACGTGCTGGAATCAAAAGAAACGCCCAAGAAACGGATCTTGTTGACATTAAACATGTTGTAAGCATTAAGCACACAGCAGAAATGAATCGCGGCGAGAACGAAAAGTATCTCGAGAATTATTGTTTCCAGTATATCGGTTAATTAAAAAGTCGGCTAACACACTCAGGAGTAGTGTAAAAAGATAAGAGTTATTAGTAGAAAATTACAAGAGCTCGCGCGGCTCGGTTGAAACGGCGCAAGTAATAGTAAGCCCACTTCGATAATATGCCGCGATAAAGAGTTCGCGGGCAAGTCGAGCGCGCTTAAAGCTCAGGACGGCATCGGTCTGCGCTCGGCCTCGGGCCGCGTTCATCGATCGGTCGTATTCACGGGTAGAGAAACAATTTCTCTCCCGGCAGCTCGTTAGCCCAACCGATATACGTAGTCGATACGGAATCGCAAAGTTGCCACCATACGAGCGGGAGTGAAATTCCGCGAGGACGTATGCGAACTCGCAAGTGGTTTCGATCGATCCTTTCTCGTGCGTTTCTCTCTCTCTCTCTCTCCCTCTCTCTCTTCTGAGAAGCAGGTGCGCTTTACTGCTTCGTTTTAACATTCTATAATTCAGAAGATGAGAGAGAAAGAGAAGAAGGGGCGAAAAGGAGAGGGAGAGCGGAAGAAATTACCGGAGATGGTGAACGATTGCCATGAATCGGAGTGAGTACGCTGATACATGTTTCGCGCGGTTGAAAGTTCCAGGGTTGCTCATGATTTTCCCGCATTTGCAAGTACCGAGGAGGTGCTAGAGCAACAGATCTTCCCTCGAAAGAAGAAATTGCACACTCAAGCTATTAACTTTTAGCACAACCTGATCCTAGAATATATTACTGCAGTTCCTGGTATATAAATTACTGGCAAACTGAAGATAGATTAATTGTGAAAATTAATGTATTAGAAAATTCAATGTGATATATGAAACCCGCGTTTTTTTCATTTTATTAGAAATTTGCTTATTACTTTGTAAATAAATTTGTAAAACTTATGAAAAATAAATTGCAATTAATATTTGAAGATCTTTTTTTCGCACAAATAAAAATCTAGAATTACCTAACAGTAGAACTTTATGATTCTTTTTATTTTTTTAAATTAATACTTATTCGATTTTATTAAATATTTTATTAGTGCATATTTAAACTTCTAATTTAAGCAGAGGTTTCATGAAACTCGACATAGAAATGTGCATTGCGATTTGATAAATTCATCGGCGCATAACTTAAAATTCTGCATAATATTATTTTTTTGTATTATCAAAAATGTTGTCCATTTGCCGGGCGGCGAGCAAAAAGCTTCTGGCAATAATCTGTTTAAATATCCGCGTGTTGCGTATGCGCGCCGTTTTATTGCAGATTATACGTGGGAAACGTGACTTTTAAATTGGCCGCGACAGATGCGCGAGTTTACACGAGGAGGGGTTAATTCGCTATAATCCCCCAGTCTCGAGTGAATTGTCGCGTACCGACCGTCTGAAAATGTTCCATAGATTTCACGTAGAGAAAAAAAAACGAGAAAGAAACAAATAAATAAAAGACACGAAAAGAAAATTACAGAAACGAGTAAACGATGAGCCGGCTTGGCTCGTCAGCGATAATGAGACAGGAAACCGCACTTTGGAAAAAGGTAACTCGAGGTCAACGGCATCATCGCCGCCGATGGATCGATCAATTCATTATGATACCGATTTCCTCGTCCCGACAATCCGGCATTGGAATAATTTCAATAAAGCGCCAAGGTCACGTCTCGAAGGCTTATTCATGAAAATCTTTTCTTAGACATTTGAATATCCGCCAGTCGCGGAATAATATCGCGTTCGGCTCGATATTAAAAGGCCGCATCGTGATTATGTTTCTCGCAGGATCCCGGGCGCTCAGCTTCGAACGAAACCGGGAAGGGTGGGGAAGAAGGGGGGAAGGCAGAAATCGCGAGCGCGGAAAGAGGAACGCGGAGCGACGGTCCGCGGATTTAGCGCGGGCAGGTGTCAGCTGGCAGCATAATTAATTATCTCGTGTTACCGAGCCAAAAGTGATATGTTCGGTCGTTAAACGCGGTCGAAAGGGAGCATCGAGACCCGACGGGGCTCGTTTTCCATCACGGGCTGTCGTGCGATATCGCCCGTGTCGCGATGTCAAGTGCATTACGAGACATGCACTTATGACGTGTCGCGCGCACTCTCGCTTATAAATCAAGCTTGTCCACCCGTGTCAATACTAACCGGATCAAAGTGAGTTTGTAAAAGTCAAGGGGACGTGGAGATGAGTTTCGCGCTCAAACATTCTCGTTTCCGCGTCTGCCACTCCGCTCCATCCCAGACCGGTCGTCTCCCCTTCGTCTCCTGTCCGCCCTCCTTTCGCGGCGCTTATTCATGTGCTGGAAACGCGATCAATGCTTCTGGCACGAGCCATGCCTGTATCGGATACATGCCAGTAGATAGTATCTGTCCGCATCGCCTGTTATCGATTTTCCAATGGCGGCTCATCTACACGGACTTGCTTTATTACGCGTACCGTGGGAATTGTTTGGTCCATTATGCCAAGAACCGATTAGGCAACTAGTCAATATTCACGAGGCTCGTAGAGATCCGCGGGTTTTGTCGGACGTATTTACTTGGTAGCGCTGGTCAGTGAAAGGCGCGACACACACGGCTAACATAACAGATATATTTAACTATAGTAAGTAACTATAGCCCGCGTAGGAATCGCAACAAAAATTAAATTATTGCGAATTACATCCACGTAGCCATTACAATTGGTCGGAATATCTGATATAATTGAGTATACTTTAGTACATGGATGATCTGAAATATGTGTACACGTTGCAATTAAATAAATACGCAAAGAGGATAGTGTATATATATTATAATATATATCATATTTCTCTTCATGTGTGTAATAACTTATATCGTAACTTTAAATAAACGCAGTTAGCGTGGTATGCGCCGGTGAATAATAATGTTAAACAAGCACAGTTAACGCGGTATGCAGGTGAACGATAATTAATTTCATGCTTATTTCCGAAGTTACGGCACGTGCGTGCGTAGAAAATATCTCGACGCTCAGTGATCAGCCGCGGTATTGCCATTGTTAATGCAACCGTATTACAATTATACGCGGTATTACACGGCATAGCGCCGCGCGGCGCTATGCCGTGACATCGTAATGCGATGCCCGGCTATGGTTCGCTTGGAATTGCGGGATTTCGGGATTTCGTGAAAATCTTTTCCGATAGCGCCCGGTAAAATATGCATCGATACATATTCAAACGTCGGCATGCATTTCCCCGTTCTCTCCTCTTTCTTCACTCTTCTCGCCCTCTTTCTTTCACGAGTTTTGCACGAGTCGTTAGCGTTAATCGCTTTCCGACGGTCTACGATCAGCCGAAAAAACGGCCGGTAGACCAAACGTTTACACCGGCCAGAGATTTCAAATTCTATCTGGCTCATCCCGCGCGTCCTCCTTGTTCTCTCAGCTGCGTCCAATTATTATCCCTGAACACGAAGAATCGCGATTTTCTATCCGGCGCGTTTATTCTCCATCGAGCTCCACTGGCCCTCGAACGGTCCACAAATATACGACTTTGTTTCTCTCGGCGGAATTTTTTCCAGAAAATAGAATTAGCGAGAAGCGAAAATAACATTACTTTCGTGCATATACGCGTCAGCGGCGGCTCGTTCGCGTCATGTTTATCGGTGAAATAAATAATAATTAACGACCTTGATATTAATCCGCGGCTCAAACTGTCTTCGTAACGAAAGACCGAGCATTTTTAATCTTGATTTGGAGTAATCCTATTTTTTCGCGCGATCTGAAACTATAAAGGGTATATATCAGCGTTTTAGCAATAATCAGTATTACACGCTTCAATATCAATTTGTGAGCTTTCGGGATAATAAAAGCCACAGGTATAATGAAATATGATTTATTACTAAATTCGCGAGATATATACATTAGGCCATACACATAAGAACGTAATCTTTCTTGTAGATTTCCTGATATCTCAATGGGGCGGAACGCTACGCTCGATTCTTCGTCATGACGAAAAGCCTCTCGCGCGTTTACCGCCTTAAAAACACAGGTGTGTACAGAGGTACATATATTTATTTCCGCATCGGCGTTTTCACTGTATGTGTGTACGTGTGTGTGTGTGTGTGTGTGTGTGTGTGTGTGTGTTGTGTGTGTGTGCGTGTGTAGATCTGTACGTGTGTGTCCAGAAGCTCGTTACAACTGAAAGCTAACACCGAATCTTTATTTTTTTTTCTCCTTTTAATAACTACACGTCTCGCCTCGCGAACGAAGATACGGGCGCGCGTTTGCGCGTTCTCGCGTATATTTCTTATCTGTACTGGCAATGTCCCGCGATACCCGGGACACGCCATTTGAACACTTTCACAATATGGCTAAATACTTCCGTTATCTTCCTGCCGGACGCGAGATTGACATCCTCGCATCCGTTTAATCACACACGAGACTTCCGGGATGCGAAGTCCTTCAGTTCCTCTTTCGGATAACCCTTACTATTATACATTACAGCGCAGTTATATACAAGGGTATGTACAATTCTTTGCTCGGCCAACGCCGCCGTAAATATCGGAGATATGTCCCCCGATAAGACGTAAAACATACTGCCGCCCAACGACACTTCAAAGCAAATGAAAAGCTAAAGCCTGCTCGCCGGAATATGTAAATGTAAAGTGCCTCGCGTTCTCCGGTCGTAATCAGAAAAGACGTATCAGCTATGTACAGTTTTTGTACGTCGAGTGCGGTTAAACCGTGCCGGCGAAGTTTATTAACTATATGGCGAAGTGTGATAATTGGAGCTCGAAAATAACGACGATGGTTGTAACGCGGAGTTTATGCGTCATCATCTGAAATTTCTCGTACCAAATGAAGTATTAAAACGTCCGACTGTATTCATCATTTAAAAAGTCCTGCTCTGATAAGCATAAACGATAATAATTCTGTGAAAATTTTGCCGATTTGAAAAATTAAAAGCAGAACGATCATTTGGACTATTTATTCATGTCCTCTGTGTCGTTTTAAATTTTGAAGCAGTATTAATAATTCATTCATCATTTGAAAGAAGATCCAGTGCTCATTTTTTCACATTTTACACTATTTGAAGTAACCAAAGCTCGACATTCATGAAATATTGGAAATATACTGGGCAAATAGCCATCTACTTATGCCAACATAATGTCTGACAGTAATTACGA
Organism: Tetramorium alpestre; assembly: GCA_021460005.1. Lineage (NCBI taxonomy): Eukaryota > Metazoa > Arthropoda > Insecta > Hymenoptera > Formicidae > Tetramorium > Tetramorium alpestre. The sequence goes on from JAJVSH010000091.1 coordinate 129,520, forward strand.
ACTGCATAAAAAAAAAGGAATCGAAGCAAATGAATGTACGGTGACGTACGATTATACGTAATTAATACGGTATATATACTTTCATACTGTCGTGATGACGTGTTACCTTCTTAAGCCATGACGCAGCACGTTGCTGAGAATTAATGATAAATTCCCAACTCGAAACTTTAGCTCCCACCTTAAAGTTCCGGCGGGTCTTTTGCATGCCAAAGAGACACCCCGATCACGCAGAACCTTCCACACGCGCGCTATAACAACTCGCTAAAATCATAGAACGATCTTTTTCCTCAGCCCGCAAATTGTCTTTAGCCCGCCGAAAGTCTTCGCGTCTCGCTTCAGCTATATTCGATCCAGCTATTCGCCGACGAACCGAGCGCAATACTGAATCCCAGCACGGAATTGCCATAAACAAACGACCGCGCACTCCCATTTCTCTTTACAGCTCCGCGCGACTCCTCATACAAACGTGGCACATCCTGCGAACAATCCCGTGATCGCGAGACCTTGCTGCTGTTATCTAGGAAGTTATCGATTCCGAAACGGGAAGCGTGGAAACTGGAAGAGCTTAACGGTTGCATTTGTTGCATCGCTGTCGTCGATAAACGCATCGAGGAAAAGCGAGACAAAGAGCGAATAACGTAATGTCGTTTCTGCATGCGCATCTATAACATTTCAGTACACGCTTCATCCACCAGTATCGCCGTTTCTGTCGTGAAACTCTCGATGCAAATTGGAAATTGGAATAACTGAGAATTGCGATAATAAGGCTAACGACGCGAATCATATACGCGAAAATGTGTGTTCGAAAGCTTCCTATTAGATATCGTTTCGCATGCAGTTACGAGTGGCTTTCCCGTGGATTATGGAAGATGATTGTATTTGCGATGAAGGCGAAGACCGATATCGCTCGCACAACCCTCCGGGATTCAAATTGAATATTTTATCGAATCGTTCTCTCGGAAGCGCGTTCTAACTAAACTTTAATGAGCGGTATCTTAATCGTAGTCTGCGAATATCCTCTCATTTAATGTTCTCGTGAGGACTAACGTCCTAGTTTCGGGCGTGAATCCACGCTCCGTTGAGACCTCGATGTTCTTCGACTCTAGGTTTTACCGACGCTCGCGTCTCGCGATTCTGAAAATCGGGCTATTATATTTATTGCGTGAACATTTATTCATTTACGTCGACCTGTCGATCGCGACGACGCACGACTGTACCAGCGAGACATATGAAAACACAGTGGGACGTGGAAATGTAACAACTATTAATCTCGGGTGAAAAAATAACGCGTTTCCGCGGAGAGTCCTGTATAAATATCTACGTCAACCATGTGTACGTTGAACTTTGTAAATTAATCGGCTTACGCGTATGAATCATATTTTCCGATCGCTCGCAATCGTTGATGGCAGTTGCTGCCGTTTCGTGCATATACATATGTTTATATACATGTGTGTGTTTACGCGATAAAAAAAAAATAAACACTTCGCGCACGCTGCAGCTCTGATGTTCGTTATGCATTTTATGCGTTGTACGATCTCGCAGGTGTTGAAACACCTAGGGCAAACAGCAAGCCAATGAACTCCTTTAACTTTCTATCGGGCTGTGATTTTCGATTTGTGAATTTACGAATATTCATTGATATCACAAATCCGATTAGCCAAATGTTACACAAAATTATAGATAAATTATAATTACAGTATATTTTGTTCTATCTTTTCGATAAAAACTAAATACAAAATGATTAAACATTTTCCAAATGTTTTAAAATAAAATCTTAAGCTGCGATATAAATTTTTCTTAATTCTGTTTTTTCTTCACTCAACCAACTACAGTATATTTATTAAATTTTCAATTTTAAATAACTTGAATTTTAATAATTTTTGGATGAAATGCGAACATTCGAAACGATAATGATGGAAACTGAAGCATACATTATCTATAGACGTCTTGAATAACGATGAATAAATTCTTTCAAGATTTTGTAACGATATTCTTTTCTGTGGTAATAAATGCAATTCTTTTCAGGATTACTGTTCACCCTAGCGGAAAGATTCTTCTCTTTGCACTTATCCATTTAGCAGGTTTTTCGGCGTGATAATGTATTATGCAGCAAGAAGGGAGAATATCCGTGCAATTGGAGATCCACGAGTTTCTTCTTGGCTTATTATATTAATTACACGTATCAATTAAAAGTTATAATTAGAATGAAGGAAGCTTACGACGGGGCTCGATGAAAACGTGTGTCTACCTAGATGTTGTATATATTTACACTCGGCCGCGGCACGTATATAATCGATAACGATTGCATCCCGACGACAACTGCTGCATCCGTTATCACTGACAACAATATCATGCTCAGGTTTTCGAACCCTGAGGTACAACGTTCTCAATGCTTTTAAATTGGTTTCTCCTGGTTGCAAAATTTTACATGTATTATATCACGGGAAGATTTAATGGAAAATAAAACTTGTAATACCTTATGCAGAAAATTATGTATCGGTTTTTAAAGCTACATCCCCGAGATATTTTTTCCGTATACATTATCATTTTTGTCCTTTTATTTAGATAATTTTTAAACTATTTTTATAAAAAAATATAAGTAAGTCAAATATAAGCGAGGAGATCAAAAAACGAAAATACCAAACATAGGATTTGCATGCTTATTATTAAACAGAAAAATATTGCAATCGTAACAAAAATTGCATGGGAATCGATACGCCGTTATCTGAACCTCCAGATGCATTTTTAGCTCGTTAAATTATCTAAATGTGAATTTTAAATTCTTGATTCACGAGTGTTATTTCTGGAATTAAGGTACTTACTTTTCTCCCATTTGTCCTGGGCACAAATTCTTATTCCTCATCCACGATTCCGACTACACCTCTTACTTTGTTCTTTACAAACTATTAACAAAATGATATGTAAAAAAAAATAAAAATTCACAGAGTTCAAACTTTCGAAGAAAATAAAAATCAATGTTTCTCGTTGTACGTACTAGTATCAAGTGACGTTCCAATTGGCAATTTCTGTTGAATCCGTAATAATTTGTTAATGAAATTTTATTTAAATTTTATTTTACGGCTGCAGAATCAGTTAATTTTCCAACTTATATCATTAAGATGGAAAGTTCAAAAAGTTCTTTCTCGTTATCGAGAGTTTGAACTCCCGAGTGCGGCCGATTTGAATCTATTTCACGAATAACGACGCAGATATCGATCCTAACGGAATAGACGAGCGTAGAGGAAGAGTTCCTCGCACGTGCGAGAACTTTGTGGATGTCCACTTGGTTATCGCGCATTTTCTTCCGCAGTTAATTAGACTATCTAAGAGTTTACGCGTGTCGGGGAGATGGGGAATGTACTCTTGAGAGCAACGACGAGCGAATCGATGCCTACTTAACTCGATTCTCCTCCGGTTTAACGAGAAGGCGCAGCGACGTGCAAAAATCGCAAGAACGCGTGGCCGTTCGCCGTTGCGATAACGATCAACAAGTCTGACGCGAATCCCCCGATTTCTCGTCGCAGTTCGCTTCGTATTAAGATATGATTGTCTTTCGTCACGAAACGTTGGTCGTTCCTCGCCTTTCGTTTCCTCCGCTCAACTTTCTCCCTGGTTCCTCTCGGGATAAAGTTGTCTCGATGCCCTCATTGCGCCGGAAGGGTCTACACGGGTAGCAGAAATCGTTGTAGTACTGCAGCCATCAACAAACATAGCGATGGTGTCGTCAGGGTGGCGAGACCTTGAACTGAAACGTGAAGTGAAAAATTGTTAGCGTAAGTCTTTCTTTTAGTCTATTTGGATGGATCGTCAATAAAGTAACTGGAAAGTGACGATTAAATGTCTAAGTTGCTAGAACTCTCTAATTTCTCTTCATTGTTAATGACAGAATTATCACGAATACATTGCTATTTGCTACATTACTGCATGTAATGTTAATTCATTCCAGTGACAATTGAGTTTCCGTCTCGCGGAAGAAAGATTACGATTTCAACATGAGTGACAATGTTAATTATGACATTCAATTATTTGAACTACAGTCAGATATGTGAGCGAAGATTACGTTGGATATGTGGAATAGGACATTTTATTCGCGCAAATTCCAATACTGTATGAGTAATAAATGATATGAATGAAGAAAGAGATATGCAGAAATATGAAATCTATATATATAACTTCAAGAATTATATTACCATCTATTACGCGTTGTTTTATATGTAAGAATAAATCACTTTCTCAGTGAAAATCACAATTTTGATAAACCGATTTATTTATACAGCGAAAACAACGCGAAATATAGATTATATTCCTGGAGTTGTGTGAATTATTAACATGTTTCTTTAATATATGTCTATGTATATATAAGCAGCACAGAGTTAGGAAAACATTAATTGAATAATTATGAAGCTTGAATATACATGATATTTCAAAAAGAGATTTGAATAATTTGAACATTCTCTTAAGTTTGCATACACATCTAATCTATTTATAGAATTTACAATGGCACTTATGGATTTTAAATAGGTTTTTCTACACACGTAGAAAAGATAGAAGCCTAGAATTGGTATCGTCACCTTCGTCACGCACGAGTGCTTTGAGATAACTTGATAAGGTAGTTTTCTTTGGAAGAACGGTAGTTTGGCTGAAACGTGTGTAACTTTCGGATACATTTCGTAACGAGATGAACGACTTCGCAAACGGCGTCCCTATTCTTGTACTCGCTACTACGCATTCTTAATGATGACAGCTTCTTCGTTCTACTTAGCTCTTATCCTATTTCGATGCTAAGCGATACTATGCTAAGACACGCGCAAAAACGTAAAACTTTAATAGCAAAATGTGGCCAGAAATTATTGAACAATATAAAAAAATCAATATGCTGCATATGTATGATAAATTACAAATGCACATCATGTAAAAAAATTTTTTTAACGTAAAAGAGCGTCCTGTAGTCGTACAAGTTCGTACAGAATATTAGACATTTAAAACTGATTTAAAAGAAAATAGTAGAGACTAAAGCATTATTTTTCATATTGAAACTTACTTAAAAATTGTATGAAACTATTCAATTATATTTTTGTATTCTGTCAAAACTTCATCAAGATAAAAAATTATTGTTCAACCGCGATAAAAATCGGAAAATCCGCGCTATGTTTCCGTGTATACGAAGAAAATGTGAGAATCACTGACGTGTGACAACTTGACCGTCATACATCGCGTGCAAAGCGAAACAATGTGGCCGCTATTCAGGCAACGTAAACAGACAGACAATACTAGTCATTCATATGACATAACACGCAGGCCCTATTGAGCTACTGAAAATCGTCTACTCGATACAGTTTTTCAGATTTATTTCACGTTCCTTCTCCCTTTTTTTTTTGCCAGGAGCGAATGAACGAACGAATGTATGCGGTATTTCTATCCGCGCTTCGAAAGGAACGGCATTTGACTCATTCCGGAAATATAAAGAGAAATACAATATCAGCCGTCGACGTAACCCAGCCGGAGCTATTGTCGGCTCACTCTCGCTGCGTTTTGGTATTATTTGTGAAAAGAATAAAGTTACGCGTATGGTCTTTCCGTTTTCTATACGGGGGCAACGCACTGAAGGAGAAGAGACATGTTCAAGGGTCGATACCATCTGTATCGAATTTGCTGAAGCTCTGTCACAGGTTATCTCTCCTGTGATTTTCACAAAGAAAGTGTGAAATCTAGATATATTCACATTCTCAAATTTTCATCTTCAATTTTCACTTCTTATCTCAGCTAATTTTTTTCGCTCTTTATATTGAATTATTGAAGAATGACACTTGATGATTATATTAAATTCTTAATTGGCTCCAGTTTTAGTATTTATACCTTAAAAATATATGCATAAAACCGTTTAAATACTTACGTTACTGCAAAATATTTTAACTCTTTAAACGAATTACATTTCGTGTGACAACGCGTCCACATGTTTTCTCATAAATTAGTAACGACAAATAATAGGGGCCTCGCGGACAATAAATGTTCGCGGTTTAATTCTACTCGACAGAGTACAAAAATATAATTACATAACTAACAAAGTGCGCAGAAGTAAAATTATGAGGACATTTTATAATTAACTCATTCCGTCCGTATTAAAATAGATTAAAGCTGATCGAACGGAGCATCCTTTTGGCAGAATCGACGACGTCGTGACCGAGTTAAACCGTGACTGGGTTAAAAGAGAAATAAGGGGGCGCGGAGAGATAATTTGAGAGGTTGCACCGGAGGGAACGGAGTAAGAGGTAGGAGAAGTGACACAGAGAGACGAAAGGTGGCCACTGATAGAAAGAAAACTGATAGTTGGTAGAGGTTCGAGCTATATAGGTAGCTAGCTCGACGGTAAATGCGGGAGGCGTAGCGACGCCGGCCGTCGCGTAGGGCGCTTCCAAGAACGATTCCGCCTAACGAGAAAATCGAAGATCGTTAAGAGCAATTTCTTCGAGTCGTTCGACGTCTTTTCCGGTTTGCCTTGCCTCTTTTTACTCTGTTCTCTCCTTCCTAACCAGCGCTGTTCGACTTGACTCCACCGACCGTGCACCGGTCTGTCTTGCTCTCTCTCTCTGTCTCTCTCGCTCTCATCTCTTTTCCCTCTTATTCTTCCCCGCGTGTCCGTTGCCCCTTCGCGTTTATTTCTTTTACTCTTTTACCCCGTGTCGTGCAGCGCTCGGCTCGCCCGGTCGATATTCGGAAGCCCACTTATGCAATTAGGCCGAGTACCATTGGGGTATCTAGCGACGATAAAAGCATGCGTCTCTTCCTCCGTGTTTCGTTATAACAGGCATTCTCGATAATGTTTGCGGTAAATAAGGGGTATGATTACGACAGATGTTATAAAGATTATCATCGAGCGCTATTATCTAAGTAAATTCATGAATTATTCATAGATTAGCGGAATGGACATTTTCATTTTCTCCAAGTGCGTAAAAAAAGAACTCGTTATCGACCAGCATCGATCTTTCTAATTTGCAAAATTAAACGGGTCAGAGCTGTAGCTTGTAGTTTTCATAGAAATTTCGAACTCGCGGAACGTGTCTCACACACGTTAACCAACAATGTGGGAATTGGCTCGACTTATGACTCGAATATTTCCAGACGTGCGGCACAACGGCAAAATATCCCGATAACTAGGCCGCGTTTGTATGCGCCGAAATGTTTGTCGGTTTACAATAGCATAGTTATATGTAGAGCTAGTCAAATGCCGGGTATTATATGCATTGTAATTCCCTTCGCCCGCCCGCGGGATTTGTATATTGCACGGCATGACGCGACGGCATGCAGCTAACGCACATTTGATCATTCTCGTTGCGCATTCGTAATGCATAAGTCGTTACCGTCGTCACGGTCTCGCGATGCATTCTCAAAAATCGCGCTTCGCCGTCGAATCGAAAATGCTTACCTTCTAATCGGAATGCAATTATCGATCGTATATTGTTGGCAGAAATTCCACCACTCTTGCAGCATGCAAATACACCCGAAATATCTTCCGCGATTCATGATGTGTTTTTTTTCTTTATTAGAGCAAACGTATTTTGCGATGTATCATCTTCTTTATCACCGGCCTATTGTATCGCGACGTGATAAATTATCGATTAATAATATGCTGTTCAATTTGTGTCACCTATTACAGTTTCCAATATCTTAACGCTGATATTCGGCCATAATACAGCGGCCATAACTTACAAAAATAGAGAACGCGACACAAAAATAGAGAACAACACCCTCTAAATTACAAAAAAAAAAAAAAATATATCCGTGTCCGCGGCAGGTGTTCCATTGGTCGCGTATTTTTCGACGTATTTTTCAACGTATTTTTCGACCGGCGAACACAATCGTATACAAATGCGGTAAATCGTTGATTACCTTTGTGGCCCTAATAAAAGAGAGATATGCGCGTTCGGAACAGTGTGAATCGTTGGCTGATCGGCCACGGCGGCTCATTCTGGCAAAATTGACCTGAATCGAGAGCACGACGCTGCAGGCGTGGAGTGCACCGCGTGTGCACGTCTCTCTCTCTCTCTCTCTCTCTCTCTCTCTCTCTCTCTCTCTTTCTCTTTCACACGCTCGTTCTCTCGCTCTCGGATGCTACTATTGCGATTTCAACGACCAGTCAACTGCGAGTGTCTGTGCGTTCCCACGAAAAATAGTCTGCTTACATCGCCACGAAATATTGCCGCCACGTCGCGTGTAAACGAGTGCTCTCGCGAAAAGTCGATTTATGGTCCATCGGGCGAGCCGAAAAATACTATTGCGGTAAAACTCTCGTGATATATGTATATCGGCATACGCTCGGTGTCCGCGAGCGTGTGCACGCTGTAACGCCGCGCGCGAATCGTGAATTTCTTATCGTAACTCGAATTGCGTGACGCGAGGGATTAGTTGATAAATATTTAATCGCGCGTTGCGCGCAGCATTGCCGAGAGCGTTGTTGGTCGGGAACGCGAGGGCATACAGACACTGCTGTGTGCGATCTGATGAATCACGTATTCTACCCCACCCCTCTCATCCCGCGGTTCGCTCACCCGATTTCCCCCATCAGCGACACCCTTCCATACGCGAGAGAAATGAATGAGACGCTTTCGCACACCGCATCGTGATTTCGCACTTATTACAAGTCTATGGTATGCCTATCGATTATCATTGTCTTATAACAGTGTTCTGGATATCAAAGATGTGGGGGGAGAGGAGAGTGAAAAGTGGTCGAAACTAATTTAAGTAGGAATTAGACGATAACGAATGCACGATCGCGAGCGAATCCGGTGGGGCGCGGCGAAGGAAAGGATAAAGTAACTGCAGGTGCAGCTGGGTGAGAGCGTGTTGCGAGGGCAGGTGGTAACGGTTGTAAATTATTGTCTTAATTTCTCCGCAACCCTTGCTCCCCGCGGGAACCGAGTCGGTCGATTAGTCGGGCCCCGCTGTAACGCGGGTCCCATGCTAATTTCGCATGCCAGGAAATAATAAAGCGTGAACATTTCCTCGAGTGGTTACCTCGAAAGAAATGTATACGGTATATCGATAACCGAAGTTGTTGCGAATGCAAACACCCTTAATCAAGAGTACAGCTTCATTCGCTTTCGTGTGTTCGGGAATGAAATTGAACACGCATTGAATATTATGATTTCGANGTTGCTAATATCTACAATATAATATAATATTCGAAAAGTTTTAAACAAGCTATTCGAGAACTTGATTTATAATTGTATGTTTTAAATGCAATTATAAATTAAAAATAAGTTTTATGTATTATGTCTTAATGTTATGTTCAAATTACAAAAAGAAACTATTAAGAAACTAATTATTGACTATTATTTTTATTATATTATTATGATATTCTATTTTTCTATGCCAACACACAAAAACTATGTTACACAATCGTATATTAAATCTTATCTCTCTGGTGGATAAGTGACTTTACTTCTCTTTCCGCTCAAAAATTATGACTGTCATTTCAACTTGATCATATAACAAACTGTGATCATTAACTAAATTCTACTTGGGTTTCCTGGCAGAAAATTACATTATTTTTAGACCATCAAATTTTGAAATTACTCACTTATTTCTCGCCGGAGAATGTAAGATCATTTTGATTCAATTGTTATCGCATCGCTGAAAATGGCTCAAAACGAAACGTTGGATTTATAATTATGTATCCTATTAGCTATTAAGAATCGACATAACGTTAACTTATGCACTGTCAACCGTGTTGAACTTTCAAAGCCCCTTTTTACTTGTCACATGTTAATTTCATTAGCAAGAATCCCTTGTTATTTATTCAATTATTAAAATTGTATTCACACTAGTTTTTCTCATGTTAAAATTTTCTCATTTTCTGCCATGGTTTATTATTTGATTATACACGTATAATAATTTAATAAAGACATATTACGAACATAATTCTCATATTACAAGCACGTGATTTAGTCTCAGACATTGCTGTATCAAATTATATATCAAATATATATGATTAAAATTTTTGAATTATGATTAAATTTGTACGTATTAAATTTGTCAGTTTACCGTACGAATGTCGCATGCAATTTTCATTTAGTAAAATAGTATATGTAGACATAAAGCAGAGAATTTAAACATAAATATTAACTTTGTAGATATAATTCTGATTGTGCAAGTGTTTATACATTTATGCATTATTATATATATTTACGGTATATCAAATTATACATATGTATTTCTATCTCTGATATTATTCCATATTGTACCATCTAAAATGATACGCTGTTTAAACAACAACGAAAATATATATTAAGCGAACGCTATTAATTCTTCTTTTTCACTCGCGTATTTAATTACTTTGATTGAAGATTAACTGAAATAATCAGATTCGGGCTCGAGCATATTATCTATACCTAATCGGATATCTTTTTTCGTCTACGTGATCTCGCGAGATTCGATCGCGACCGGCTATTATATCGATTGTATTGTAGTGTCACATGGGCTTACCAAAGACCTCGGTGTTTTGAATATCGTGGACTTCGTGAGTCGATCGTACGGTCGCCTCGCACCTGCAACAAGACATTCGATCATGTTTCAGAGTCGGAGCGTGGTGGCCAGCCAGATGGAAGGATAAATTATCGCGCTCCATCGCGCGAAACTCGCGTAAAACGAGCTATCCTATTCGCGAGCAAGTGCGATGTATATTTATAGGGAGTATGCACCGTGGTGCCATAGGCAACGGCTCTGTCGAACGACGGGAATATATGGCACGTTGTAAACACCGAAATTACCTGACGTTTATCTTGTCGCTGGCGAGATGACCCGGCTCCAGCTCGAGCAGTAGACTCGATATCGTCGAGTATAGCCCGTGCTGCTCGAACAGTTGCTCCGAATCGGGCTTCACCTGGAAAAACCACCATTCGTTGTGCAACGTTTCTTTTCGCGGTAATCGAATCGTGTCACATTGATAGTTGAACTTTCCGTTCGCAGCATCGAGGAAGAATAAATGTCGCTCGTCGCCAAGTTCCGTCGCGCATGGAACCGTCGATCGATTGCAAGCTTGGAATATGAATAGACGAGCAACTGTCTCGCTATAAATAAATCTTTGTTATCTCTCAGAATCGCTCGCGTCAATCTAGATTAATGCTAATCTCGCGCAATTAACTATCTGACTTAACTATTCACTGAGGGGGTTGACAAATCGTTGAGAAAATAGAAAATGTAAAAATGGAGATATTAACAATGTAAAAAAAAAAAGATTATTTGCAAACAGGACAGCTAATTAGACAGTCACTTTTAAAAAATACTGTTATTTCAATCTCGAAACAACCTGTGCGTTAATTAAGCGCGATTCTCGCTGGAACTGATCCTTGCATAAGAAGGGCGACATAAATCCAGAGCATAGGATATGTGCCTGGTAATTATACATCTAATAAATCGTAGGCCAGACTGCCGGCGATGCCGAGAAACAAGGGACGTCGGAGCCGGATGCAATATACGTCCGGTGCATTGTTGCACCGAAGAACGCAAAGGCATTGAGGAGGAAACGAGGAGCGTAAATGTGACGCCACGGGACGACGATAATACACCCGCGCGATGCTTCGATGTGATTGCGCCGATTCTAATAAATGTACACCGCGTGCATCGCGTGTAAACGCGATAAAACGAGCAAATATCGTTTAGAGACCAAGTTAATATCGGCGCGGGTAGCTTCGAGATTATCGCGAGCATGATTACGGAGTATCGTGTCGAAATGGAATTAAATGTAAACAGGCTGGCAAACAACGCCGGTCTCCTAAATAAAGTTCTTATTATTGTATATGAGACGCATTAAACGTTATAACAAACATTCGTTGCGAAAAAGCACAGTTTTTAATGTACATAAAATATAGGATGGCCGGAGAAACTGTTGCTGAACTTCGTATGAGAATAAATGTTGAAAGTAGGATCAGTAAAAATATGTTATAAAGAAATATATATGTTACATAGGGGAAAATGCGCTATTATTATTCTGTGCTTCCAGCATTGTCTCTCGCAAGATTGGAATCGTTCAATTCAATTTGTGACTAAATAAATAAACAGATAAAATGCTGCATTTGTGATTACGATCGCGAGCGTATCTCGAGGGGCGAAATTGCAATACAATTTATCGTGAAAGTATCTCGGCTTATTAATGTCACACACGTAGAATAATTCAGGAAACGTAATTAATGCAGATTATCCTTCTTAATCCTTCTTAACTATCGTTAGGCTAAAAAACACGCGGCGAAATGTATTAATGATCCCAACGGTCCCTTCAGACGCTTTGTCAGATTCGCCATATCCATGTCCCGACTTCATGCAACAGTCGGATATACGGATCTCGCTTTGTAATTCAAGTCCTCCAAGTTCTTTATGCCCGTACGTCGTATTTTATGTGACTAGAATTTCCATTTTTTGCCGCGACAGCGACACAATTCTGCTCGCTTATTCCGCGCCGCGCCTTTTCTCTATCCAACTCCCCCGTTCTTCCAATTTTGCTCCACTCGTATGATTGTATCCTATGTGTCTTCCCGTTTATCTTCGAAAGTCGAGACTCGACCCCGTTGCCTTCTATTAATAAACCACTTTGTGTACCCATACGTACGCACGCAAACGCACACATGCACTCAGAGACGCGCAAGCGACCGAACTGTATATGGCATTTTACGGGCTTTTGAATATTTCTCTCGCGAACGAAAAACTTTGACGCGGGCCGCGCTTGTGCGTGTGTGCGCGTTAAGCAAGACGAGCAACGGCGCGGAACGTGCGAAAGTTGACGGACGGAACTTCGTCGAAAGTTTCGGTACGACGCTCGTTTGAAGCGCAGAATTTCGTAATTAACGAAATCGCGAGACTACCGTGACACGGCTACGCAAATGGGGCGAAAACGACGAGCTTCGTGTTTCGACGTCGTTTAAATGTTGCCGAGGACAGTCGGAGGCGCGTCGCGTCCCTCTGTCTCTCCCCCCCCCCCCTTCTTCCAAATGGATAAGCATCTCGAGGGAAGAATGCTGATGATGTAGAAAAGGGTACGTCGGTATCTCAGGACGAACCAAGATCTAACGGATATAACACTTTACGTCGGAATATTTCAGCGGCCGCATATCGTTTTCGGCATATTATCGATAAATTCTAACGCTTTGCGTTTTCCCTATCGTTTTATGAATTCTGCAGTACTTCTGCCCCGGGTTTTGTTGCCGGGCGCATACATCCCTTTGTAGCGAGTTGTAGTTCCATCCTGACGCAACTGCACTATACATTTGGCTGCATATATTCTACTTTGTGTGGAAATACGGTGCAATTTCGTCCCCTTGGCATATCTACGGCGTACTTACGCGCTATCTTTGAACAGTTGTCGTCCGGCAATTCATCTCGGCGCGCTCGGTAACAAGACAAAAGCGGGGTAATAAGAAAATAAAGGCCGGAAGATTAAATAATTTTTAAGCTATTTGGATTAAGCTCTTGATTCCGTCGATAGTACTCGCTCCGACCGCTACTGTTTCCGACTTCTCTCTTTCTATGATTTTGTCACGTATATATACTACATATATATATATATATATATATACACAATATATATGTGTGTATATATATGTGTATATATATATATGTATATATATATATATACATACATACATACATATATATATATATATATATATATATATATATAAAACCAACGATTCCAATTTTGCCTCTTTCTTTTGCACTTGTTCTCCATCGAAATAGCAACGAGTTCCAATACGATAACAAGACCTCCTGTACAAGCTCCTTTCTTGTTACCTTCCTTATCGAAACATCTCGCGCATGTTCACTGATATCGTAATATAATTTATGATCCTCGATTGTAACATAATAGCTTTAATATAATAGTTCCTTATAAACAAACATGTATTGTCTTAAACTGGTATCAGACCAAACAAATGATTGTGAACAAACACGAAATGAATAATTGCCATGCTCATTTAAGTAAATTCATTTCCGTAATTATAATTAATTTAGTTGTTTTCACGCACGTTTACTCTGGACAAATATATAGTTGTGCAAATATAACAAATACAATCGTGTTTGTACAAAAAGAAAATGCCACGAGAATAGAGATTCTCGTTCAGACTGTCGTAAAAATAACTGATATAATGCAAGTGATTAGTTCGAAATATGATATCCATGCAAGGAACGGCCATTTTTCGTCTCTTAGTTTCACGCACCGGCTGGTAATATCTACTCAGCCAGAAAGAATTCATTAGGACCCGCGAAATTACCTACGATCTGTTGTCCGTCCCTCGCAGACACATACCACGACCGCGACATAATATTCGTTGTGGAGCGAAGTACCACCAACGGCATTACAAGTCTACAACGACGTAGACCACTTTCTTTTATAGCAACATAATTCATAAAAATACTCGTTTGGCTGATATGGCCACGATCCTCAAGAAGTGCTGCCATTTTCGCCGTTCTTATACGACAAAGGGTTAAAAAGCGCATGGTTATCACGAAAGTAGGGATTTGGAACGCAGCTGGTCTCTCTTTTTCCACGACGTGATCGTCCAGAATGACCGTATCTTCTTGCGGGCGACTAAGAGAGTAGAAGAAAAAGTTGGAATATTTGCAGTTATAAAAAGATTTCTTTTTAAATTTTAATACGACACAGTTAATGTATATAAAGATTAATATTTATTCGATAAAATAATTTCTTCATATATAAAATTATTAAAAAATAAATAATTCTTTTGGAATAAATCATGAAAGTGAATAACGTAGCTGTTATTAAAATGTTCAATTTAAAGCGTTAAAGATTGAATAACGCAAAGCATAAAATAGCATAAAATAAGTACAAATTTTTATTTGCCGATCACAAATATAAAAACAAAACAAAATCTGCGAAGAAGAAAAAGGGAGCCTAAAAAATTAGATGTTTGGTTGCTCTATGACTGTCACTTTATGATGGCAACGATCCTATCACGCTGCTCATCCACGACATATTCCTCAAGTTGGCGAGCGATCGAACTTTTTCTCTTCGCGAGATTACTTGACTCGCGTTAACAGGTTTTTCGAGTCTCGCGACACGAACATTTCCGAAACAATATTACTTGTTAAGTGCTATACTAAACTCGCACAACTTCTAATGGACGTCGTTGGGAGCGTTGCAAAGTTTTCTCGGAGGGAAAACGGCTCGGAAGGGGGAAGGAAGCATAAGCGAGAGGTGTGTTCCCGCGGAAAAGGAAGACCGGAGTCCGAAAGATAAGGAAGAAAGTTTCGGCGCCGCCGCATGCGATTCACTGCGAGGCTCTAAAGGAGCGTCGCTCGTTATATTGGCGTAATCTTCGGGGTCTTTAAAGCTTCGTCGGAAAGCACTTGCACTTTACGTGACGTGATTTGCCTATTCTCGACGTAAGAGCGTCGTTTATTGACACTCCCCCGCGTGGTTCCGTCCCTGCCCGTCGCGGTCGACGAGTAATCTCTCGTGTAAACGGTGAAAAAGACGGCCCGTCTCAAGTTTCGCAAATTGAATATTCTCAAGGCGCCGTAATTCCATGTTTTCGGCAGTGTTACGATCCTTTGGAGGAAACCTCGCGAGGGAAACAGTTATGACACTTACTCCGCTGTATATTTAAGTTAATCTAACAATAAGAATACAAACAGCGGAAACTGTCAGCAAGTTTTTTTTTTTCACTCCGCCGCAAGTTATAATTGTGGTAATCCTTCTGCTTGAGGCAAGATTAATCTGTGTTCTTTTCATAGCTTCACTTATCTTCACACATATTATTCTCAGTGTCTAATTGTTTTTCTCTCCTTTTTGTCAATAGACGAAAATAATTATAGTTTGCTACGCGGCCAAAAAACTGAAGATATTCTTGCCATTTATCTTCAATGATTTTATCGAACTTCTTCCCCATTCTCGCTTAGAGCCAAGAAGTACGTCCGGGTTTTCTTCACCCGACAATGCCGATAACGATACATCAATATGCATGCGATAGAAGCTTCGACGGCCTCAAGCGATAGGAGGATTGAATTATTCGTGACGTGGCGAGAGAAAGGAAACTTTGTAATAATAACGTAAAACGAGAGAAATAAAAATCGCACGCGCCGAATAGAACCCTTCTCTTCTCCTCTATCCTTCTCGCGCGCGCATCCCTCCGTCGATTTATCGCGTATACGTTCGCCGCGCGAAAAATAGACACCGACGAAACATCGAGCGAGTGAGTGTTAGATTTAATAACGCGTGTGAAATGAATGAGGGATAAGAATAAAATAGAGTCCAGTTTCCGGATTCATTTCTGAGATCATCGTGCAAGCGAGGGAGAGATAACAATTAAGCGGGGAACTCTCGCGCGAACCCTTCATTCTCTTCCTCCCGGGCAGCTTCCTCTATCGCAAAACGCAAATTGACCCTTCTCTCGTGCGCGCCGCGGATTAATTAGAGAGCGCCGTGGCTTTTTTCTCGGCTCGTCTCTTTCCGGACGCGCGCGCTTTTGACCCACCTTTGTCCGATTCCGCGATCATCTCCGCGGGGCTACAAACGAAAGTTCGGAACTGACGGCAAGAGAATAATAGATCGGCAAAACCACGGGGTATCGGTGATCGCGCATTAGAAGCTTTCCGGTGCTGAATGTCGGTACGGTGCAGCTGTGTAGGGGGAGATCCGTTTCGCCGGTCGTTAATTGGAGCTTTGGCTCATCAACCGTCGCCGTTGCTTACGCGATGAAATCGAGCCACACCGCCGCGACGGTCAAACTCTCAGTCGGCTTACCATGAAACTGGCTTGCCATTCGCGCTCTCTCTCCCTCCCGCTTTCTATTCTCTCTCGCCAGTACCCGTGCAACTCCGTCCAACGCATGACCGTTTCTGCCCGCTAGTTATCCACGTGCTATTTCAGGCTCCCACGTTATACATACATGTCCTATAGATTTTGTGCAAGCTTGGCCATCCGTGCAACAGCGAGTACACGCTGTAAACGTTCCCATTCGACAAAGATACAATAATATAACATCGATCGCCCGAAACGTTCTATTTTTCCCCCTTGCCGTGCATCTAGTTTCTTCATCTATGTTTTTTTTTTGGCTAAGATGACGCATCAAAGACTCGGCTCGCAGACGATATTTCTGTGTTGCGCGACGTCTCCCTCAATGCTGCGAGAAATATATAAACGTTGAAAAACTATTGCGCTCACCTGCTGGCCATTAACGAACCATCTGAGTTTTGCGGCAGGATGGGACTTGCCACTGGTGCAATTCAGCGCGAGCACGTCTCCGCTCGCGTACACCTTTTCCTCTCCGGTTATCGTTGGCTTTTCTTGAGGTAGTGCTACGAAACAATTTGAGAAAGTTGTTAGAAGTACACGTGCTATACGTGTGTCAATTATACGACATGACGCTGTGTTCATTTTAGCTCTATTTAACGCTACTATGTATTTCTAAAATGACATAAAGAAGTACACATGTTATACTTTATTAAAAAGAACTAAAAAAGGAGCAAACATTTTTTCCTGTAAGTCTAGTTGTTAGTTGAATGACATATGTAAAATAATTTTCTGAGAAATGAAATTTATACTATTCAAAAGAAACTATCTTTTCAACTGGAGAATGAGAGAAAGAGATAGAACACTAGAAGAGACACTTCTCAGAACGAGGACACTTATCTCGGTCTTATAAGTCTAATACTAAATCCCACATTGTTTCGGCGGCATAAAAAACAGCGTCGCTCTTTGAGAACTTTGCGCAGTAAGGCATATAAAGTCGGGCGCGCCATTAGCAAGAAGTTTTACTGCCACTAAACGCGTTTATTAACCGAGCTTTAGATCTCGTGCATTTTAAATTTTGGCGTATACGTGCCGCTCACGTTAATGTTCTCCATAATGAAGCGGCCATACAATACGCCGTCGCGTAGACACGATTAATAGTCGAAGCCGGGAAAGTGAGCTCCATAAGAATGCATCGGGGATTAGGTGCGCTCGCTTGGGAAACACTCGCGAAATTTACGACGACCGCCGAGGCCGAACGCGCGTTTGTTTGAAGCGTATATTTTCTGTTAGACAGAGAAATTCGCTTGAATAGAAAATAAATGCTTTCTATTAGCTTTATTTCCAAATTCAAAGCTTGATTTTAAATAAAAATAATTTTATGGTTTTTATAAGGCTGTATGTTTTTAGTAACAAATTTAGAATTTTATAAATTTTGCGCGATACATATTTTGAATTCTTTTTTTGCTAGATGCGAAAACATTCGAGAAATACAACAAGAATATACATGACATAAAATACATAAGATTTTTATAACGTTGCACAAATAATTTCCATAAAAATTTTTTTCTAAATAAATTTTATTAAAATAAATTAAATATACATATGAATCCATTAATAATAGATCTCGCGTTTCCGGTATATTAATATAACGCATGTTAACTTCAACATTAGTTTGAGAACGACTTATTTTTGATATTATTATTATATATATAACACGAATATAATTTCTTGGTTACATTTAAATATGATTTCGGTTTCCTCTATATTATAATTGGATTAATTCCATATGCGTTGTGGGTTAATCTAAAATGATCGTTTTTAGATCACAATCACTTTCGAAGATACTACCCCGATAAAAGTGCATCCTCCAGATAAAAAATAGCTTCGAAAGCTATCGCGACATTCCATTCGGAATATTCAACGAAGCTATTCTAGGTTTTACAATAACTATCTTCCAAAACTGATGATTTACCCGACTGACGTTTCCGCCAGAAGCTACGTTAATACTGTTTCCAATCGACAAACGGCATTTATTTGTTTCTATTTTTAGCCGACTAATGTTTAATTGAATTCAATTGTAGAGAAAATTATTTTAGTGCAAATGTATGAACGTTGCCGTTTCGTACGTTTTTCGGTTCAAATAAAATATTAACGAAGGAACTTTTTTTAAATATATATAAAAATTCTTTAAATTTTTAAAAAAATCTATTGAGTTTACAATAAATAAAAAACATCAACAAATAATATTACCATGAAAGACGAAAAAGTGTACATAGCTGAAATTTTAGATGCCGTCGAAAAAAAGCTCTTTTTTTTGCAAAGATGCAATAATTTATTAATATTAATATGGCAAATAGTAGACACAGATCGAATGAACAGCAAGTTCCCGTGTAATTAACTCTCAGCATGTTATAACGTTTGGCAATAAAGTTATCGTCTTGCCGGCATGGCGAAGAAATAAATTCGAATAATTCACGCTCGCTTACTCCCGTTGGAACGCATTCGTTCGACGCCGGGAACGCGATCGAACTCGTACGTTAGCGAGGAGAGATGAGATGGAAAAAAAAGAGAAAAGCGCAAGAGCTCGACTGCTAGGAGAAAGTAAGGCGTAATCAGCCATGAAAACGCAATCAGATATCTATTTTTATGCAAACAAGAAA
Organism: Tetramorium alpestre; assembly: GCA_021460005.1. Classification (NCBI taxonomy): domain Eukaryota; kingdom Metazoa; phylum Arthropoda; class Insecta; order Hymenoptera; family Formicidae; genus Tetramorium; species Tetramorium alpestre. The sequence goes on from JAJVSH010000091.1 coordinate 148,921, forward strand.
AAGAATAGCTATGTCTGACAGCAGAAAAAAGCTAAATCATCTCCGATACGGAATCCGGAGTTCTCTAACTGTGATTTCATCTTATATTTATATATGTTTGATAGAAAATCGGATATTTTATTTCGGTATCTCGTATCCGATTATACTGAATTTTTCGTGATGGTTTACGGTCGCGTCCGAGATTCGTTGCAATCGCGAATGGCAGGCCGCAAGGCGAACGACGCGGGTTATCGATCTTTCTCGCGGGCCAGCGTGAGGGAGGAAATTTCGTCGCAAAGATGCAGTGGGAGACGAAAAGCCGACAGGCCGGCGAAACTTGGCACGACGACAGCCTCCTCGAGCCTCCTACAACGATCTTAAAATTCCTCCCCATCTCTATCCTACCACCCTTCTTCCACCCCCGACGAGCGTCCCGTTCGCGCTGGCGCGCGAGCATCCCGAGCCTCTTTCTCTTTTTCCGTCTTCTTTGGTGTAGTCCGCGACGGTCTCGGCGGCGGCGCCTAGTTACGGCTTAAGACTTACGACGCCGTAATATTTATCGCGTTTCGACGGCTTTATGCACACTTAAAGTTTAACGCTCGTGCTTCACGCGTCGCGCCGCCCGGGCAAATTTCACCCATCGCGGAAACGCTGGCGAAAACGTGCGTCCATTGCTGTCCTACTCCTCGAGTCGACCGACGGACGTAGACAGAATGAGAAGTAACGACGTGGTCTTTCATTCCGAATTCCGAAAGAGCGCGATATCGCGATATACTGACCCCCGCGCGCAATCAACTCTCTCGCATTAACAAATCAATCATCAAGCAACTTCGTGTCATTTATTTGATATTCCGGACGATATATATCTCGCGATTAAACATCATGAATGCGTATAGTCGTGTAACACGATTGTATGAAAAATTTTTACGAGTACGTCGGTTAAAACTGTTATTTATATCGCATAAAAAGTAATTACTTTTTCAATCAAAATTGTTTTCGTGACCCGTAGGCTCTTATTGCACGCTTTATATTTTTCGGCACCGACAAAACAAAATATAAAATTATTAAATTCTATTAATTACATTTCATCCGGCGAATTACACGTCCGTTTTTAAATATATCTCCTTTATTGAATTGTTAACGACATACGCGAAATTATTTTTGTTTCGTGCATAAATGTAACTTCCGCACGAGCGGTTGGCCGTTTGAGGAATTAACTGAAGAATAAATGCGCTTAATTTACGCACTGTAGTTTCACATCTCGATTTCGGTATTTTCTTTCTGCAATAATTCCAAAATCCGTTCACCGCAGCCGCACACTCTGTCGTTCACGAATTATATTCATTTGTGAAACGGCAGACTGTGTGTTGTGGCGAAATAATTATAAGACGATTACGTCTGCCAATAGCGGGGCGAGTCCCATGTAATCGTGTCTACCTTCGCTTGTCGAACCGTCTACGCTGAGGTGAGTTAATATCCAACTCGGAGCCACTATGTACTATGGTATCGCCCACTTTGACCGTATGATAATCCTATTGCAACAGATACCGCATCTAGCGTGTGCTTGAGATAATTAGATACGCTTCCTTTGATCCTCGTAAGAACGGCATACGCATCTGCGCGCACGACCATATGGATTGCGCATCCATCACGGATTGATCGATCAATGTCCGAAACATCGCGCGAGAATCACGTGTCGCGATTATCAATCGGAGATGCAAACTTGGGAAAGAAAATTCGCTTGACTATATCCCAATATTGATCGCGCGCGCGCGATTGATCTTGTCTTCCGTTTACTATTTTATAAACTTCTATTTTGTCACGAAATAAATCTGTTATATTTGCAGTATTATACATATTGATGCTGTAACTCACTGCTGTATTGTGTGTAGTGCGTAGCTGATAAAAGCGTAAGCGTTCGCAGAAATCGCAGAATGCACAGAGATCAAATAACAAAAGAATAACAGACAAACAAAAAAAGGGGGCAGATGACGTTTTCATGTGCAGATTATTGATGAATTTGTAACTCCGCACGAACGCGTATGTACGTACGTTCGATGGCGCAATCAAATAAAGAGCTGAACGATTAATCAATCAAACTGTTATTCGTTTACCCGCTTGAACTGGTCAGTGGAGCAAACGATTATCTGTTTGTCCATCTAATCAATGAAGCGATTATACGACTGTTTTTTTATCTGTTACGGGGTAACGAAAACTTTGAAATACACGGATATAACGTTCAATTTAAAGAGAATTAATTGGATATGAATAAACAATTTTTTAATTTAATGTTCTCTATTATTATTTCATTAAAGTGTTTTACTTGTTAGTTCACTAAAGTGATGTTTTAGATTTTAATAATAACATTATGTTTGCAATAAGTATTAAATTTGCATTTCTAAAAATAGATATAACATTTATATATGTATTGTATAGTAATTTAGAGAGCTAAAAGTAATTGCTTTCTTTTATATTCAATTTTTATATTCTTTTAAATTTCTCATTTTTAATTAAATTAGAATTTAAAAAACTTAAATTACGTATTAAATTTGCGATATTCAATATTTTATAAAGCAGCCGTATAATGATTCTTATTTTTATAAATTGTTCCTAATTACTTTCCATTTAATTTAATTTTCCTCTGTCCAAAATTATCGAAAATCTTTTATGTATAGTATTCATTTAATTCTATTGAGGAGTAGCGATTCCAATAAGACGAACCTGACATTCCCGGTAATTATCACATTCTCCGACTACTAGATTGTCTTGCGGGTAATACCGAATCTCAGTAACACCTGCAAACTTATACGACGCTGTAATCTGATATCGCCAGCACTCCGGTGGTGAGTTGCTGTTAATTTCGCGAACTAATCGGTTCATTGTAGCCAGATGAACGTGTAAAGCGGTAGCGAATTCACAGTTAGAGTGAGCCCTCGGCGAGCTCGTCAAGGATGATGGAATATCACGAAAGATGGCTTGCAAGTATCAACTTCTCGTTTCCTCCTCCATAAGGATACGACGCGACGGTTCTCTCTTTCTCTCTCGCTTTTCGCATGCTGCTACCGAACTCGACCACGTCGTAGTCTTTAGTCAAGTTACCAAAGGGTAGACGACGACGCGGTCGCGTTCAAAGCATTATTAATTAAACGCGACACCGGCCCACTCACCTATGACCTCCATTCTCGCTTCGGCGCTGACTGTGTTAAAGCTCGGCCCCTCCCCGTTAACTTCACATTTGTACACGCCAGTGGCATGGAGATTTGTGTCTTGCAGTATCACTGTCTGATCGTCCGAATGAGATTTCTGAAACAGAAAGTGCGACCTCGTCTTACGAGGAATCGTATATACGAAATAATACGCTATAAAAAGTTAATGGATATTATTTAAATGAAAATGACTACTCTACAATACCGCATATTTTTAGTACACGTCAATTCATTTTTATATGATTTGATGCGTTATATTAAAAGTCTTTTTTCTCTCATTTATCGCATTTAATGTAGAGTTTTTAACCAGTTTTTTAAAAGCATGTTGAATTTTTAATTACAAACTGTTAGAGAAAGAGACGAAAATATAAATTTGAAAATGATACGAATGAATTATGCGTTAAAAATAAATGAAACAAAAACGGATGTGTATGTTGTATGAGAATTTAAATGACGAAAAATATTTATTGCATTTTGTATTATGCGAGAGTTTATTTAGAAATTCAATTTTTCGTTGCTAATTGTTAAAGAGACGGAAGTATAAATATTTGAAAGTTTAATAAATGAAGATAAATTGCATTAATATACCTAACGGAAATGGCATGAGATGCATCGTGCATTTGACAATGCACGCAATTTATTTTGCAGGATCTTTTATTGCAGACTATTATTAGAAGAGAATTATAAAAGTTTGAAAATATCGCAAATGAAGACAGATTGTATTAAACTCGAAGAGAGAAGATATATTTAAGATATATCTATCGAGAACAAAAAGTGGTGAAAGATGGACTTGACGGACTTTGCGATTCTTCCGAGCTATTTGACGGCGTTTAGCCAAGGTATAATAATTCGTGTCATTACGGTAAGGCGGAGCGGCGGGACATCGACTTTACGAGTCATTTAGTTTTTAGAGCAGTGAATCGTGCCGGAGCAGTTACGTTGTTACAAATGGCGGCCGCAGATCGCGCATGATTACGGAGTTGTTTTCTTTTTGCCGCGCGCTTGCGATCTGCGACTTTAAAAGACTCCTCTACGCTCGTTCATTTTTTATTGTATTAAAACCCTCGTCTATTATACTCTGCTTAAACTTATGCGCCAGTGGGGAAAAAAATTAACTGGCAAATTAACTGGTTCGGGGTCTTTACGTACTGTTTAAGAAATCCCATCCAGGGACAAATACAGCCAAGAAATTTTTTATTAAAATCGTTAAATTATTATTAACATTTTGCACAAAATTCTCTCTGTAACATGCTGGTAAGGAATAATTATATCAGTTGCTGAAAAGACTTTGTATTATGTCAAGCTTTTACGCGAGTAAAAATGTCATTGCGCAAATGGAATTNATTTTTTTTCTAGACGATTTTCAAATGCAGAATTCTTCAAATAAAAAAGAAAGATAAAAATAAAAAAAACATAGCTTGTGAAATAAAATGAAACTAGTGAATTCGATATTGGAACAATATCGATGAGTAAACATCAAGAAAATTCTACTTTTTCTTTTAAATGAATTGCAAATATTCTTTCCCCTCTTACTTTTAGATCAATACAATCGATCTATATTATGTAATTATGACGCAATAATTTAATTCAATTACAACACAAGAAATTGAGCTGTTGCAAATCTAAAAAAGCAATTTTGTCCATCTATCTAAAAGGCAAATATGGAAATTCAATTTTATATGGAACGATCCGGCTGGCACTTGGATCGTATATAAAGAAATATATATGCGCACTTAAACGAGCGAGCAAATATACGTGCTTATTCCATTTATAACGGCATATATATATATANATATATATATATATATCGCGTATCTCACCGCGGCTGGTCCATAGTAGGTCGGTGCAACGAGTTTAAGAATTATGCGGCGGAGAAGCGAGTCTTTGGATGTTCACGAAGTGGAAAATTGGAACACTTCTTTGCTATTCGAGTTTATGGAAAATACACTGCAGATATGTTCACTATGACAACTTCCCCGTTTCGTAAAAGCTTTTAAATTGATGTTCGAGAATAACGAATCAGATTTGCCCGGGATAGATTACTCAATAATTTCGTAGATTGTAGCAAGTTTCAGATAATGATGCTAATAGTCACCAAATAATTGAAGCTCAACGAGAATAGCTTTGTTTATCAACTACCTAAATAAAAATCAAATTACAATATTAAGATCTGATATTTTATTTGTTATAAAGATCTAAAATTATCACAATATTTTTTTATCGTTTATTCACAATATCTTACTTTAACTTTTCACCATAATTTTATTCTGAAAAACTAACAATTATAAAAAAATTCAAATCTCAAAAACAGCGAAAACAAATTTATCTAGAACAAATTAGAATTATATATACCATGAGATGTTTTTCTCGTAGAGTAATTTTAATATAAAAAAATTTTTCTCAACAACTAGTAATTTCGAAAATAGTTACGCTGAAAATGGAATATTTTATACATCTGCGCTGATTTATTGTTGCAGCAACGTCTATTTGTCGATAAATTATCAAGAGGCTTAGCCTGAAATACCTAACGCGAGCGATCGTAGAATTATATTGGATCGAATGAAAGAAGAATGTACGTTGTAGAGAAACGGTGAGAAAGATAAACGCCGTTACCGATAGAAAGGCATCGTGCTGTGGTACCCTGATGCGGGAGAAATCCGCGGTATCCGAAAACTTTTCAGGAAATACCTTTCATGGGTGCGATAAAACTTCGTGCAACCGTGAGGAAGTAAGTAAGCAATGTCTCTTTCGAAGATCTACCAAACACCTTCAAAGATAGTGAAAGTGTTAAAAACGCGATAAATTTGAGAATTCGAGTAAGATAGTGTAAATGAAAACTTATCTAAGGAATCACATCATGGATCTTATTTAAGCTCACGTTTCATTTATTATGTATAATATCGCATTGAATTGTGCGATCCTTTGAAGCTAATTTGATAATTAGAAATAAAAGTGGAAATTGATTTATCTTTCAGTGCAGACGGTAATTCTTTGTAATAAATCCCCATGTCAAGATTTTGGTAAATACAATATATTAACAAGAACAAGTACTCTTAAATGTTATACTTTCTCAATTACTTTAAAGCGACGTATGGGTCTCGAATTATATCCTTTTTCTCGCTAATTAAATGTTTATTGAAAAAACAGAAACGTTTTCACAACGTTCTCATAATATTCGTCGCTATGTTTAATTTTGTTTGCATTACGTATTCTTACTAACGACGAGAATGACGAAGAGAAATCTATAGTTACAAGTGGGACGTATCTACTTGGTGATCTTTATGAGAAAATTCAGGAGAGTCGAAGTAGAATCGAAAAGTCGGACGATAGCCGGACATAAGGGAAAAGGTCGAGTAATACGCCCCCTCGTATGTCTGGGGAAATTTTATTACCGGCAGTAACACGTCCAGAGATTTTTCCAGCAATGGGGAAGTACAAATACGCGAGTTCCAGAAGGAACGGAAATGCGAGGAAGGAAAGCGCGCCGGCCGCGATCACGTGGAGAAAGTCACGAAGTATAAACGACGTGGTTCCTGTGCAGCAACGTTGACGTTTATCTCGTAGTAAAGGTGCTGTCGGACATAGAGTTCTTACGCCGACAAATCAATTTACGTCCCTCGAGAAAAGTTTCGCGAAAACAAGAGGGGAAATGACGGCGGGCGGTAGAGACCGTGAGAATCGTATTACCGCCGACAATATTTCCCACCGGTAACAACTCGTTCCTCAAACGTTTTACTTCTGTTCTGAAATGATAAGCTAAAGGGTCAAGGTGACCGACCACGTATTCGTCTCGAGAATATATCGTTCGAAAGACCAGCAAATTCAAATCGATCGTATCGATTCTCAACTTCCGCTAATTCTGATCTTCTATCTGTATGTTATATTGTTGTAAGACAAATTGTAGTATACAAGGGTTTAATAAATTGAATTTTGTGATTCTTATATTCCTTCGTCTACGAGAAAAATTATAATTGCAAAAGAATAGCCATTAATTCGGTTTATATTAATTACCTGAGACAGTTGATGCAACTGATTAACGACTTGCAAGCTGTAATTTTAGTTGCAAAGAATCTCAATAATAGCAGACTTCTATTATACAAGCAAGGCGAAGCGTTCAAGCTTGGTTAGAAGAGAGTCCATAAACTAGCGGTTTACCGGACCGAATCGAAAAAGCAGTCGACAGCGAGGAGAGAAACGCGCGATAACTTCCTCAAAGCATCCGAGATTGTTTGTTGGCATCGCTACGGAAGTTTCGCGTAAGAACTTGAACGAAGGGGAGGTAGATAGATAGATAGATGGAGAAATAGATAGATAGATGGAGAGAGATAAAAAGCAAGAGAGAGAGAGAGAGAGAGAGAGAGAGGAAGGAAGGATTAAGAAAGATAGAAAGTTTATCTAGAAAATAGGTGCGCGTTTCTAGCACATCGCGAGAGATCCAGCTGTTGATTCGTTCTCGATGAAATTTCAGACTCGAGTTGGCAGGTAATTTCAAAGCCGCGTGTTACTTCCTCTTCCTCTTTTTCCCTCTCTCTCTCTCTCTCTCTCTCTTCCAATTCTCTCTTTCTTGCTTACTTTATATCCATGTGTCTTCCTTTCTCAGCTACGTTCCTACGTAGCTCATCTTTTTCATCATTTTTCCAAGCACCTCGGAATCTCTCTCGGTTTTACGGCAAATTAGCGAGCACCATTCAAGCCGGATGCATCCGTGCCCGATGGAGGTAAACGCGATTACGCGAACGGGTGAGGTGAAAACAATTTTTACATTAGTTGCCCTTTCACGCGTCTAGAAATCTAGAAAAATCCTTCCGGAACTGCCTCAGGCTGCGAGATTCGTTAATGCTACTTTATTATCCGCATTATTCGTTATGGGAATATTAGGATAGGGTATGCATGAAATGATGATTGCAGAACGAGAAAAAGTATGTTAGCTTAAGTTCTCGGTTGAATTGTTTTTTTCGAACTGACAATAGTTTAAAATTTTCAGCGTCTACAGTAATCTCAATGAAAATATGTACAAAACTTTTAATGGCAAATTTTAGCGATTTTTTTAGAAATTAATTGTTAGATAAAGTTTCATACTATCGTAATAATCTTAATTTAAGAACGATAAAAAACGGTTATTTGATATCTGATAAACAATTTTTCGTATATATCATTATCGTTTTTCTTCTACAAATCTCTCCTCGTAAACTTCGAAGAAAGACAGATGGGAGTATTTTCGTCTATAAAACACACTCGAGAGATATACTACGATGACCATCGACATACAATAATGCCATTATAAGCAATTCTTTACTGGAATTGATTTCAAATATCTGATGTGAATACCATCTAATATTACTTTATTATTCGCATTTCAAGGATTTACACTGGAATACGTTATGTCTTGTGAGCTGCTTTATTTCTTATAGCAGTTAGAATAATTCGATATTTGATCAAAGAGATGTCCCGTAAAATATAGAAATTAATTTTAGCCGAATATTAAAAATTGAATATTGAAACCCATTGAAGGCAAACTGATTATTGTTCAGTTTTGAAAAATATATTTTATAATTTAATAAAATGAATGAAAAGAAATTTATTAAACGTACGAAAAAAATTACAAATAGATTTATAAAACTTATGGACGAGAACCATAGAAAGAGATATCTATACTAAAGAACGCGATAGAATACTTTACAGTTTCTTTTGTTCGCTCTGCGATTAACGACGTCATATCCTGTTAAATTTGCGTGCTTCCTCACACTTTAATACACGCCAGGAATCAGTCGCGACGGGCAGCGGCGGGTAGACACGATCGCTTTTGTCCACGAAGAATTTTCTTCGCTGATATCGGGGAACTATTGGACCGAGCCAGATTAATAGTCCGCTATCCAATACAGAAGGTTCGAAAGATCGGCGGCCGGGCGGGCAAAGGGGATGAACCGATTCGCCTCACGTAATGCTCGTTACACGTCGGACGATATTAACGAGCACCAAGGAGGGCGGAACTTTCGTGCCATCGAAAACGTGAATCGGAAGCGGACGCACCGTCTCGAGAATCGCGACGATCCTTCGCAGCGTCACGGGAACATCGGACTTATACTTTACAAACACGATGGCTTACGATCGTATCAAGCCATAATAACCGATTTCTCGATGAAATTGACCTAGGTTTGGGCTTCATGCCGCATTAAACCACATCTTTGTGTTGTACAAAATATCTCGCAACTATATATTTTTTTTATTCTTGCATCTCGTAAGTAATAATAATAAATTTCAAGTTTTTCCTGAACGAAAAGTTTATAGGAAATCATTGTTAAGTACAATTATTTTTATTTTTAAAGCTATTTTTTTATAGTAATTAATTCTCGAATAAAACATTTGTCATTCAAAACTAATCGTGAAATATTCTTTTTACCACTCTTTGATGTAAAGGAGAAATAACAAAACAATGCTTAGATAAAAAATGGCTCACTAGATCTTGAACATTTTGCGTATTTGGCAATTAAATTTTAAATTACATTTCTATGCCCGCGAGATACGCGACGTTCGCGACGGTCAACCGAGTTCCGTTATATCTTGTTACATTTCGTAACTCTTCATTATACCTTTTTTTGTCATTAGTAGTTTCTCTGCCGTGGAATTTAAAAGAAAATAGTACGCGTATTTCCAGAACAGTTCCTGTTATTTCTCGTTTTTCTTTGCATTGCACATTTCCGCATTCCCATTACGATGGTCCTTTTTATTACGCCGCATAATACCACGATCGCGTATAACACCACTCTCCATAACTAAGCCCATCTACGACGCGATGGGTAGTCATGCTTTATTTTTATTATAGCTTTGAGTGTGACGCTTTATTATTGCGCGACTTTGTTCATACATATACATGCAGTACCGTTGAGCACGCGTCGCGGACCTCTTGCGACCCAGAATAAATTGAAATATTTTACACGAATCTCACACATGCATACACGCTCACGTGTCCCTAGCCCGATTCGACGCTTCTCCTTTCATCATGTCCACGCTTTCTCGCCCCGTATCGTGAGCGGTGTAAGTTTCACTTTAGTCCTTTCTCGGGAAGCGACGATACGATTCCTTCACAGTCGAACGAGCAATTCCCAGTAAACTCGGTTACCCCCTTCGACGATTCAATACGCCACGTGAACGAACGTGGTGTACGATCGGACTTCCCCTATCGGTGTAAATGTCGTCCAACGATTTTTCAATTACTAGACTACTGGTGCCGATAATCGCACGATGCTCATTTAAAAATTTTCCACATCAGACTACGGAATTTAATCAATCGAACTGAAATGATGCGCATTTAAAATTGAAAATTAAAAACCTAAAACCTAAAAAATAGCTTCAAGAATAGAACGTGCAATTAATAATGTTTATTCCTTTCAAACAAATAATAAATATCTAATAAAATAACAAATGATGAAAATTCTCTCTTTCTCTCTAGCCAATTTATCATAAAATTGATAACAAATTTCTTTAACATGAAAGGTCATTCAGACTTCACTCAATAATATCTCGCACGTTAATATAAAATAAACATAAACATAAAATGAAACGGCAGAAAATTCTGGTTTTGTAATTTAGAATATTATTTTCATATTTAGAATATTAAAAAAGATACACTCGACGATATAGAAGATATATACTTAACCATAAAGCGTCCTACATCAAAGCGAGTATGTAGTCGTAAAGGTAATTGCGTTTTACAGCTTGTCCTGCTGCGCACAACACAAAAGGATCTCATCTATAGATATTAAAATGTAAGACAAGAAAACGGAGAGGGAGAAAGAGAAAAAGAAAAAGAGAGAGAGAGAGAAGAAAAAGAAGAACAAGTTTATGTTGTTATCCATCTTATTTTTTATCTTGCTTCATATAAAGTGTTGACACTAAACATAGCCATACTTGATGGAAAGAAAAATTGCAATATCATAAGATCAAGAGAATTATACTAGAACAAGATCTTTCATGCTTAAAAAGAATCGTTTATAAATGTAAATAAATGTAGCTTTAAAAAAAATTTTGTATATTGTGTGCTTTTCCTATATTGTATAAGATTGAGCGAGTATCAAAGAATTCGACTCATACATATTTATGAATAAAGTATTCTACTTGCTAAAATTTCTTTGTTACCTCTCAGGTTTATGAATCATGAGAAAACACTTTTCATATATTATATAATCCAGATGTGTATGTGTGAGCGTGTAAATTATATAAATTGCTGCATGCAAAATCATATGATAATTTCTTAAACATACGGTTTTATATTATCAATAGAGGTCGATTGAAACTAAACGATGAATATTTTTACTCCCAAATATGTTTAATAAAAAAAAAATTAAATCGATAGATTTGAAATTTGCAACAACTCGATTTTCCCGTTTCATGGACACGTAATTACATCACCGATATCGCGTGTCCATTAAAATCAGTCGGCCCTTTTTCAATGAACGTATCGCGACCTATATCCATCGCGTCACGACAACACGGGATGCATCGCCCTCGTGCAATCTCTTTTCGCAAAGATCTCTGAATTCAGCCTCATCTACTCCGTAATATAAAGAGTAGATTGGCGCCGCTAAATCTTTGCGGAAAGCCGTAAAACTTGAGCGCTCCCGCGTACGTTGTTGAGCACAATGGCGGTCTATGATATATGATGCACATTCCCTCGCACACGTATATACGAACCACACTGGGTCCTGATAGTGTACCAGGTCCATTTTTTGCTAACTCTATATAAAACGGGACAAAGGATTGATAAACATACGATGCGATTTTTGGTGGTTTTTGTACAAATTATCTCGCGCATGATTTCACAATTTCGCGATAGTGAAAGAAATAGAGAGAGAGAGAGAGAGAGAGAGAAATTCTTTGTGATATTAATTATTTTAAGGACAAAATATACATTGTTAATTTATAAAAAAGATATTGTTACCTTACAATAAATTATTTCGATTAGATATATTATAACTCTTTTAGAAGAAAATTTTGTAAAAGATTATATGTGTATAAATAGGCATAAAATTTACTCTATTCTTGATAATGTTAGTAAAAAGAGTTAATAAAAAATATCTGCAACAATGCAATAATTTTACGTTGTACGTCGTCAGAATCCACGTAGACCACGTTGAATTAATCTTCGATTCTTCGCGGATTATACGACAAACGATATTTTTCTTTGACGAACAAATGTTTTTATTGCTGGCGACAAAGCAGCTCGTAAAGCTTGCGCGTTAAACTCCTTCACGGAAAGACCGTTTCCGTTTATCGAGCGACGAGACAAATATTTTCGAAACGAAGTTTGCTCATCGCTCGCGGTTTCGTTTGCAGGAAAACCGATAGTTTTCCCGCCGCTCCGATTTCTATAACCTGCAACGTTAGAGCAAATCTTTCGTTCCCTTCTCTCACTACGTATGCTCGAGTGATTCGAAGATTTTTCCATGAAATTGGTATCGTAGATCAGGTCGAAAGCTCCACTTTGTTTGACCCGGAGGCTCTCCAACCTGTTACCCGGCATCCCGGATATATCGACGTTTAAGACATATCTGCAGGAGGTCGCCTTCGAAAAATTTATCGGGTACTCGCGATAGATTTCGAGATTTGTCTCAAAATTCATCGTCCGTGACGCATCGCCGCGATGTGGCGGTCTTCAATTCGATTTATTTGCCTGCGTCGAGTTCCAGTTTTATTGAATGATTTATCGAAACAGGCGTGAACGTAAATCTAGGTTTAAACTAATCCATTGCTGTTAAAATATTTCGCGTTCCGGAGATTACATACATTCTTTATCTATGACGTACTCGTTTGCTTTTATTCACAATTGTCATCTGCCGATTTATCAATTCTGTTTTTATATTAATAAAAATTTTCCGTATTATAACAAAGACGTAAAATTTAACAATTGTTGTATAAGTGAAGTGTACTTTATCAAAAAAGAAAAAGGATGCTCGATGATATATTGAAGATTCAATAGAAACAATAACGCTGAATTACAATGGGACATGAGAGGGCATCTTACTCACGTCAACTTTAACACCATTGACGTCATAGACGTGGGGATTTTTATCTCGCAGTACGTATTTGTAGAATACCTCGTGGTCCTTGTACCATGTGATACCATAGAGACGGTCTCTCTCCCGATCATATCTGAAACAGGAGATTGAGCGAGACATATTACTAAATGCGTTCCACTGTTTGCCAAGTTACTAGTAAAGACACCTGAGACACTAAGCCTGGAGACAATTGGCAAATATCCCTTATTGTTACGATATATTCTCGAATCAAAATGCTATCTTCCATGCTTTGTTTTACTAAAGATATTATATACGTATTGTATATGAATAAATGATAAAATGTATTTATAATATAAATTAATCAAACAAAAATATGAATTTAAAAAATATAATACCTATAGTACATTCCTAATTATTAATTCACAGAAGAAGTACGTTTAACAGTTCTAATTTGGAAAATTTATTTTATTCAACAAAATTGAACATTTATATGTAAAGACCAAATTATATAACAGGGCATCGATCGGCTATCATGTCTTTTCGAAAATTTAATGTTCTGCAAATGATAATTGACTTATGATTNATACCTAATTAATATAATATAGATACTGTCTTTTATTTTAATTTAGAAATTTTAATTAATTTATTTTTGATATTTTTGGCGCATTAATTCTAAAGTTTTTCATAAAGAACATTTCACGTAAATAAATATTGAATAAGTTTTTCACACAATATAAGGTTCAGGAATATGAGGATATAAAAAACTGTTTTAAGCTTTTAAATAATTAATATTTTTTTTGCTTTTAAAAGTTGAAGCATCGAGAATGAGAAAACAATTTAGGTATCAAGTCCAAGAATTGTTTACCAATCATAGTCAGTCCGGAAAAAACAATTGCGAAAAATTTGAATCTTATCACAAAAGTTACTTTTAAATAAAATCTTAATTTTTTTTTACAATTCGATTTTTATTAACATGCATAGAACAATTTGTGTGCAATATATGCGCGAGAACTTCGATTATCCCGAATCTTCATCGCAGATTGGCGATCAGATTCTGAGAGCTAATTGTATGGGTATCTGTACAGCCCAACCGATGCGCCTACCCTTTGCTACTAAAGGGCACCCCGTCCACCTATTCACAAGCCGCTTTTATCGTGGACGCAATTTACGTATCCACGGGCTAATCGGTTCTGCGGTTCATTCGGCACAATAGAGACGAGTCGTGGAAACGAGCGAATACTGACGAGCTGGGAATAAAAGTGAAATGAACGCGCGCGCCCCATTCGTGCTTTAGATCGCATCTTTAATTGGTCCTCGTTCGATTATTTCTATCGTCGGATCGCGCTATTAATTGAAATAGTTCCCTCTCGCTTCCCGCTAAGAGAAGCACGGACGAAACACTTGTCCCTGAACCTCGCGTCTCTAACATGCTGCTTATTGCCATACGATTAACCGATCCCCACTGAGCGTTTAGAGCTTGGGACATCTGTGGCCTGTTCGATATCTCTCTATTAAATTTTAATAGCTTTCAGGAAGCAATTTACATAGACATTACGTATTTACATTTGCGGTGAGCAATGCATTAACATCTTGGAGTATACTAATTCCATGCAATAAAACGTTAATCTCATGGTTGCGTCTCGTGCAATACGGTGTACTTCAATTGACATATGGGAAAGCGTATTGCTTGAGAGTGCAAGGATTGAACGTTTCGCACGAATTTTTGCAACGTTGATATTTCCACGAATTCGCTGAACTCTCAAGGGAACATGGATATAGTTTTTTGTCAGCTGGTGATTATAACAACGGATCACAAATGTCATAAAACACTGCATTCATAGGAGAGGAAAAAAAGAGGAGGGAGGGGAGGAGAGAGAGAGAGAGAGAGAGAGAGAGAGAGAGCCGTTTGAAAAATCGCTCATATCAGAGGCTTTTTACGATCGTCCGAAACAGACGGATCCTAAAGGCATCGACCATAAACGCGATTTTCCCGAACTCACGAAATGTAGCTCGGACGTTCGTATGTTGTTTTAACGTGATTACGTTTGGCAGGAAGGATCGAAGAGACTGTTCGCGTGACGAGACTCGAATGTAGGGCGAGTACTATTGCAATAATTGATCGATATCCGTGTTCGGAGCCCACGGTCGCGGTAGTCCGTCATTTTGCTAATCGCGGATTACCCTTGTTGTATTCGGAACGGCAAATCGAAAATATCAGTTGCTCGCATCGCGATTTTTGTTAAATAATATGTATCAAATGGCATGTAATAGATGATGCTCCCTTATTATGTAAAGTTTCATAATAGTTATATGCTCCTCGCGTTTGTTCGTTCATGGTGATCGATAATCCTTCGTAAAGATGTATATACATATACATTACACGTGGATCTTTATATACATATATTATATTCAAGGAGATGCATCGAGATTATTAAGTCAAAAGTTATAAAAGATAAAATGAGATCGTTATCGATAATTACGATTAACTACGGCGGAAACAAAAAGCTACCGTTTCCATGTTCCTCTTCTGCTCGAATAACAAATTAGTCGCGAACTCCAGTAACAAATTCATCTTCATATCTATGTTCGTTCGCAATTAAATTCCATCTTTGATATTATGTTCGGAGCGATTGATCCTGTTGGAAGAGATACCGTACTCCACGACCGCGCATTTGTCGTTTTCGCTATAATCGCCCTCCTAGATAGCCCTCCCCACCGTACCATCTCGTTAAATTACATTTCAATGGAGTTTCTCGGTCATGCTCCGATAAACCTTTTGAGCGGTTAGTTCGCCGGTTAGGACAAAGGGAATCGCTTCTTCGACCCCGTCATCGCCATGTTCTTACGAGTGACGCGTTTGCAAAAGTAACCGCATGTGCTCTCTCTCCAGACTCGTATTCGATCCATCTATATTCATCAAACGGACATCATTAGAAAGTTTACAAGATATTCTATTAATATGATCTTATCCGACACATGATTTTAATGAAAGAATTAATGAAATCTGAAATTTTGATATTCCTGAAATGTGGGAATATCAGAACATTTGTCCAATTTTTCCTGGTACAATCAGTTGAATTAAAAACGGATGTCAGGAAAGTTTAAAAGCGGCTTGTAATTAAAGATTTTATCTCACTAAAGGAGTAGAACGCGTATGAAATAATAATGGCACTATAAGACCAATCTTGGAAAAGTTAATATCTATAAAAAGAAAAAACAAACACTAATCAAGTATGAGTTAGCAATTTGAAAAATAAAAAATTTTCATAATTAAAATAATATATATTATACATTATTTTAATTATGTGAATTTTTAATTTTTCAAATTAATTTTCAAATTAAAAAGTAATATATAATATATATTATTTTATTATAATATTATATGTAATAATATAAGAATAAAATTAAAAGTGATGACGAAAAATGAAAAACAGAAATATATGATTAATATCTCGTATCTTATATTTTTTAGAAACTTGTTTTTTAAGATCAACTAAGATCATACAATATGTTATTTTAAATCATCTTAAATACATAGCTTTCCTCAAGTTATGTTTAAAATAATATAGCTTTTCTTGCTATGATAATCATAAAACCAAATTTCGCGAAATGATAATAAAAAGACAGCACAAGAATGATTGAAGCAAGAAAAGCCAAGTTTAAACGTCAAAGTCTTGTTCAGAGCTATGAGATTTAAAAGACGGGATTCAGGAATAAGACGGTCTTTACTAATTTCATTCTTAAGCCCTTAAGTCCTGGTTAAAAATATCCGTTCAGCCATTCGGAACTTGTACCATTTTTTGCAACTTTGCAGCGCGAGCGCAGCGAGCTTGCGCAAAAAAAGCGACAAAAGCTAACGCAAGAAAATACGATGTGTATTAAGGTGCCGCGTAAAAGGGCCGTCTGGCGAGTGTCACCGGCCGTCTGGCATGTATTGCGTCGTTAGAGAAATGCGATAGAGTACGGCAGCGTGGTTCCACCACCAAGGATCCGCGAGCAAGCGAAGTCGTGTTACAGGTAGGTAGCGTCGGGGAAACGTTATTCCCCGAAGAGGATCGTGCAGGAGCAGGCGGTTCTCCAGGTCGCGTCGGACACGTCGGACGCGATAATGCACGCTCCGCTGCAATGTCGGTCTCATTGCGCCGTTGCACCGTTGCAGTGACGTACCCTAGGGGGGCATTCGTGGGCTGTGTGTTGGTGGCGGTAACGCCGCTTCACCAGCACGTGCAGCAAAGCCCCGGAAAAGGGATTGCTGCATTCGAGCGTAGGTGCACAATTTCGAGCGTCGCGTCGTGGGATTGATTTGCATTCTCCGGCTCATTTGCTGGGTCGTGTCCTGCGGGAATTCTTTGCTCTTGCACTCTCTCTCTCTCTCTCTCTCTCTCTCTCTCTCTCTCTCTCTCACTCCCACTCGGCACTCGCACATCTTTCTTCCACTTTCGTTTAGCTTTCGTCTTCCTTCGGTTCTTCATTGCCTATGCGGTATATTCTTCCAATTCTTTGCACGCTTGTCGATTTCAATACCCTTCTTCAACAAATGTAATCTATTCGTATTTTTGAGCCATCATTTACTGTCTTTTATTGCTGCTTTTCATCTCAATTCTTTTCTATGCTTCTTGCGCTTACTAATACAGAAATAAATTCTTTTTTTTTCAGATTACTAACATTGTATTTTAATAAATAATTGGCCGATGAAATGAACAATTCATGCGCATCATCGTTTGATGAACAACCAACAATAGGATGTAAATCATATTATTTTTATCTTGTTTCATTTTTCTATTTATTACCAAATTCGTAATTATATCAGATAACGTATTTTAATTTCTGTTAAATATATTTATTCCCCTTATTTAAATTTCATAAATTTATTAAATTTGAATTTTTTTATTATAAATTCAACGAATCGTGGTTTTTTATATGCATAAAACAGCATTTTAATATTTTTAACGGATGATGCATATATAAATATTCTTTCATTTAAAAAAGTTATAAAATGTGGTACGGCAGCGGTTGCATTCGTGCGCAGCAAGATTCGAAATCAATTTGCAATTTGATAAACGCGAAATCAAATCGCCCTGAGACCATTCGAGCTAGTAAGATCGAGGAAAATGTCGCAATGATGAATGAGATTCGCGAGGCAATCGAGGCGAAATTCAACGATTAGACAGCATGAGAATGAAGGACTGTGGAACTTGTAATAGGAAATTCTCTGTGGTGAAATTATACGGAGGAAGGAGTGCGTGTAATGTTGAAACCAACATGTAGCGATGAATCTTCGTTTGGGATATACCTAGCCCTATAAATTTCAACCGCGCGTTAGTTTATCAAACAGGTGAGAAAATACTAAAATCCGATCGAACATCATTCTCATATTTACTTACGCACCTTATCCAGAATTTAATATAATACGGCTCAGAAAAAGATGAAACAGGAAAATTAAAAAACTTCATCAATGGTAGAAGACAATGGTATTTTACGCTCTTTTTTTTATTAGCCCCGCATTCCTCGTTCGGATATGCGGAATGTTCAATAATTTAACTAATGGCAAATTAGCGGGATACTGGCTTCAAAGCTTTGTTGTATTAAATAAACATGTTGGAGATATTAATTAAAATGAGGCAGTCAATCTCACAGTAACTTATGTGCATTCACATAATAGATCGGTATACAAACGTGATAATACTCAATAATTTCGGTCATATGATTTTCTACATATTATCGCTAATGGATATGCGATTAGTATAATGGAGATTTATTAATATTATATATTACTGCGCGCGTTATTTCTCGTTTTAAGAAGCGTGTACATCGTGCTATCATACATGATAAAGCAGAGTTTACATGCAATTAATTATCTGATTTGATTTGCACGCATCAGGATTTAATTGTAATTGTACATTAATAATTATCTTCTTATTATTTAATTATCTAATTGTAGTAAGTCTACGTGTAAAATCTGCAATATAATTTGTAATAAGTAATCGGATGGGAATTCTTCTCAAAAAACTTAAAAAGTGTCATAGTTTCCTGACACTCTCGCTCAGGTTCTCCGACTGATTTAATTATCTATAAAATTTCTAGAAAACTGATGAAAGAGTTGACGGTCTAGTCGCAAACGCGTCACGAATAATTTTCGTTTCTAAAGAGTTGAGTTGCACACGCGAGTATTTGCTATTGTAGAGATGATGATATAAATGTCGAATAAACTGACCAGAGAAGTTCGTGTCAGCAAGAGCGAACTAATTTGAGATATTCGTGTATATCATAGAAGATACATCGATAATCGAACTTTATTTAAAACATTTATTTGCATTACGATTGTGACACATCTATTGTTGTCACATGGAAAAAAGTAATAATCGATAGTTCGATACAAATACATGCTATTTTTCAATTATCTTTTATTTCCCGACTAGACAGTACTGATTAATACTGATTCAATTCATTAATTGTACTTTACTAATTATACTTTTAGTCAATAGTCAATTAGTCAAACTTTTAGATACAACTATGACATGAACGTAAATAAATTGATAATTTGAAAATGAAAGGCTCGCAGTAAATATTGTAATAATTCTGGAAAGAGAAATCTTCTTTAAAGATTTTTATAGCTCAATGTACTTTATGCATTTTTAATCTTTTTATCTCAGTGTACTTTATGCATTTTAAATGCCTTATTCTGTTAAGATAAATAAAAATACGCTCATCTCGCGCAATTTGAAAGTAATACTCTTTCCTTAAATAACTTCTCGAAAACTCCTTAGATAATAGATAATAGGTAACTGCTGTTAAGTAAATTAAATCTCGCAGTATCGATCGTCGCGAACATTAAATTGCTCCACCAAATATCTTTTACTAGACCGTTACGTAAATGCCAGGTCTTTCTACGAGGGTCCTCCCGAAGTATCTGCATGCAGTGTATCGCGATTCAAAAGTCCTAATTAAGTACGCAACATTAGGTACAAGTTTGCGAATCTGTAAGGAAATCTGGAAGCTTCGTTATATCTTTGCAGTTTGGAGAAGTGAAACGTCAATATCGCAACGAATCTCCTCTCTTGCTGGAAGTTTCCGCCTCTGACAAAATAATTTTCCAAGTAGAACATATGGTCGCATTTCCTCGAGATACTTGTGTATCTTCACAGTGAAGATACGAAACTTCTCAGTTAAATTAAACATATCAAATCAATGTGAATTACATTGCGGCGGAAATATTTGTAATGAAAGAGAATATTTTAGAATATGAATTATATAAATGAGACAATTATTGGAAAACTAATTAACTTGATTTAATTAAATTACTATAAATTATTGATAATTCACAGTATATTTGTTTTTCTTGTTGTAAAAAGAGGATTTTGAAAATAATATATTTTTGCGAGCCTTCTTTATCAATGAATTTACATAGAGAAATAATAAATCATAGGACGTTGGTGTGATTTATAAAGAAAATCCCACTTTTCTGTATAACAGAAGTTACTCGAACAATTTCAAAAGACCATACAATAGCTCATTGCTACAATCCGCACTCAAGTGGTGGATTAAGGTATCATGAAAGGTGATAAGAGGATAAGGAGTCAAAATGTGGAAATCGTAGGACAAAAGAGATACTGTGCTCGTAGGATCCTTTCCCTTTGCGTTTCCTTTCCTGTCTAACTTATCGCATTGCCATTGTACTGTACGTGATCTCTTTAATACGCAATCAAGTGTAGAATTAAAGTTTAGCTTTTGCAGATATATAAAAGAAAAATCATGAAAAAATAAAATTGGAAAATAACATCACATTAAATATTTATTTTACTTTGTTTTAGAAAATCGTCGAATGATGAAGATGTCATGAAAATAATTTCCTGATGAATATAAATAACATATTATGCTTGAAAAAAAAACAAAAGATTTATTGATGAGATTTTAAAATTTCTATTCTTCTTCAAAATATGAAATAATTCAATTATTTTGCAAAATTGTCACATAAATTAAATCTTCTTTGTAAATAAATTTTATTAAAACGTTTGATAACGGAAATTTATCTAATTTTTCTTACAACTTCAATGACTCTCTAAAATACAAAATTTTATCTCATATAAGAATCATTAAGTACAATGTTTGATCAAAGTCTTATTTGCTTTTTCGAATAGCGTTTATTCGCTAATATATCCCATAGTTAAATTATTCTTGAATTCATAATTAACAATTATTCGTTTCCGCGAAGAAGCATAATATACTTTCGACTACTGTAAATTTCGACGGAACATGGCGAGATCGAGTGTGAAGGAAGTGAGAAGAAGGAAGGGAAACCCGAGTGCGATTACTTCCACCTGTTTTCCCTCTCTCTCCTTCTCTCTCCTCTCTCTCACTTTCCCTCTTATTGCTGTCTCAAGATTTCATTCGCTGCTGCTGGATCGGCGTGCCAGTCGGATTAATGTTTCAGAAATTCAATTACGAGTTCCTTGACAGCTGTCTGAGTCGAGTAGGATCCAATTAATGCTCGCGATGCGGGCGTCGTTGTTCCCGCCCCTTCTCCCCCGGATTCGTTTAAAACATCGAACTGAAAGTACCGCGGAAACAAGTGCAATAACGCGTGAGAGGGCGAGGAAGAGACAGTATCTTGTAAAATGAAGTGAAATGATGAGCTGGTTGAGAAGCCGAAGTGTCTCGGTTTATGTGATAGTCAATGTGACGATCGGGTCCACATACTCGGGAGAGCATCCGCGGCGGAGGGTGAGAGAGTAAAAGCGTGAGAGGGTCGCCGATCGAAGGGCGCCGTGAGAAACGCTCCATTTTCGCTCCACTTTCTCCACGATTTCTCGAGACACCGTGGAAAAAGCATATGTTCCAATTTGCAGGTGCTTCGCGCACTTTCACAGTTTCGTTTACGACGTTACGTGGGGAGCATATTGTTTCTTCTGGCAAATGTGATATCCGTTCGACGGCGAATAAAGTAGTGGAAACCGCGCTTGATCCAGCCAGCGTACGAACATTTTGCTCACCGTGAAAAATGTTAATTGAAACGATGATCGTGCCCAAAAATACAAACTATGTTCTGCATCATGTTGCAAGAATTTTCCACTGCATAAACGATTTTGTCCGACTATTTTGTATCCTTTTTGGCTAAAGAGATGATATCTTTATTTCAAACCTTTGCGTGCACGTCTTTGTCGAAAAATAGAGATATATTACAGAGAATGGGAGAGGAGACATATAGGGAGGGCGGGGGAGAGGAAGAAGGGGGTCGTGCGCGGCATATGTATAGCGCAGATTAACGTAAAGTGCTTCATGCGACGTACGTGCAATGACACTGCATACCATATTTTATGGAATTTGCGCAAAACAAGTATCCGTGTCACGTTTTAATACATAAATTCTGTCGAGCTTGTGGAATACCGTCGCCGTTATCCATAAATTAACGCGTTATCCATAAATACATAATGATAAATAAATTTCCAAAAATATAATAAACAATATGATTAAATATAAGGATCAAACAGTCGAACCCCGCGAGGCAAAGGGATCCATGGCGGCTGCTTGAACAGAAGGACACGTCTCGAATCGGATCTTAGTACCGCGGAAACGTCTAAGAGAAAATGTTTTCTACCAGGATAAATCGTCCGTCATATAAGAATAACAGGAAAGTTTGAATTCAATATCGCAGCGTCGCGTCGGTTCTCGTTCGTAAGTTATTGAGTTTCAAAGTGCAATAGTCAATTCGACGGTACGTGCCGCGCGTACACTGCCGTCGCCGATTCGCCGGCGGTCGATGTGACGAATTTTACTTCCGAACTTTGAAATCCAATAACTCACAGCTCGGTCATCGAATCGACGTGTTACCGGACGGTTTGCCGAGTTTCGGGCAAGCTCATCGCTCTTCATGCGTTTCGCTCCTTGCGACACACGGCGGGCTCTACGACGCCAAATTTATGGAGCCGCTTCGGCGATGTATATCTTGGCATTAGATATAAGGTCAAAGCGACGGTAATCGTATCTTATAATGTTGAACCTATAAATTTCGTTTGTTCAAATTTTGTAACTGCAAATACGTCAAGATGATTTCTCTCGACGTAAAATGGGTGAGAAACAGTGAGAAGAGAGCTAGTTGTGAACAAGAGACATTTTTGAATAACAATATCTTCCGTGTCAGTTTAGAGTGAAGACCTGTCGTTTTTGGAAATAAAAAACCTATACTGTGAACGAGTACTAGAGATATTTTGTCAGAAAAATGACAGTTCTTCATTTAAAATTGATCTAAAATTTGTTCCAATAGGTTTTTGTATTTAAAACTGCTCCGATTTACACTAATTTTTTTCGTAACTGTAATATAGAAACTTGTGTGCAATTTATTAATTCAAATTTCAAAATTTTGTTAATGTAATTTCATCACTGATTTTTCAAATAATAAACAGAAATCACAGATTTTTTACTTTTTGTACTTATATTTTTATAACTATATATAAAAAAAGCGAGAACAATTGTTACAAGAATTAAAACAATTTGAAGCACGATACTTTCATTTATTGTTATTATAAGGTAAATAACTACTTTAGTGTATAGTACAAATAATAGAAAATAATAGAAAAACTGAATATTGTTTGCAAAAAAAATACTATTTTTGTCACTACAATTATTACTAAAAATGCAAGAAATTTTTCTAGAACATTTTCGCAAGAACAGTGATATCTTGCACTGATCATATTCTTGATCATTAAGTACCACATCAATTATGACGTTTAGATCTACGACGTGTCGACTAAACGTCATTACACCCATCCTCCCTACCCTCGTTCGCCAAGTATATAATTACGCTTTAATTATCCTCCGCTCGAGGTGATTCCGCGGTTACGTGAGAACGAACGTTCGTGTGCGAGCTAAACATGGTGACTACACGACTCTTACACAAACTAAATGGTATGTACGTAGTACACGTCCACGCGGCACTTCGATCGAGCCTTCCTAATAGAGATTCCGTGAAGCTTGTCGTTTCCTACCGGAAGAAACTTCGATTCCGTGATAACTTAGGGTATGCAATTACCATCCATCTAGTGGATGGCATGGGTAACCGGGGTGGTCCCGACCCAGAAGGGCCGAGAAAGGGTGAGAATGTATTGGAGCAGACAGATCGCAAGCTCATAAATCGACAGCAGATAGTAGAAAATCTTGACCTTGACTGCACAAACAATGGTAACTATTTACTATTATCTTATAATAATTGTTTACTGTTATCTATTCAATTATTATATTGATTTCTCTTTTGATTAGATCAATCTATAAGCTATAGAATAAAAAATATATTAATTTAATTAATATATTCACTTTTATTAATGGAAATGTAAGAAATAAAGAAATAAGAAAGGAACAACAATTGGAAAAATAGGAAAATAGAAAAATAAAAGAAAAATGAAAATATTATGTTATTCAAAAAGCAAGCAGACACACTCTCAAAACAAAATTTTAAACATTTTCCTTTTGATGTGTCTGATTTCTCACCAATGAGTTTATTATTATGATTCACTATTGTTATGAAAGACGATAATAAACGAATCAACCGTGAATTAGCTATCAAATATACAAGCCATATGAGTCGCACGTTTGGGCTATCATGTATTATTCGCGTCGCGAATACTACATGAAGGGCCGATCGATCTGTCACGTATATCGCGGGCACACGCGAAGGGGTGGAAAATCCATGGCCTTTGGTAGACCTTCAAGGTGCCCCCTTTCTGCGTTGGGCGATCGCTTCTCCCTTTCTCTTCTTTCTTCTGATTTTCTCTTTTCTTTCCTTCTCCGCCCATATTCGATGACGGATCGTTCAGCTGAAACGAGTTTTGCTGACTAACGCGACTCGTTGTTTCTTTCGCTCTCAGCGTCCTCCTTCTTTTTTTATCTCCTCTTACTCTTTCTTTCTCTTCTGACGGTTTCGATCGGTCGCCACAGCAGCAACGGCAGTAGCAGCCATCACCGTCGGCGATGGAATTCCGATCGGAAGATTAGAGGAAACGATCGCGCGGCAGCACGGCAGTCGTCCAGAATGTCTGTAAAGAACTTACGCGGAGAAATCTCGCGAGAGTTACGAGTCTCACGGTCGAGTTAGAGGTCGAGGGGCATCTTTTTCCGGCAGGAAGAAAGTCGTGGACGAGGAGGGAGAAAGGCGCGGCTGGAGAAAGGGCGAGAAGTTTTCCCGCACGGACCTATCTCCGCGTAGGCNAGTAAATAAATAAACTACGAAGAGACTCGAAAAGTATCGAGATTTCTTCGTTCTTCGATCCGACTTGCATCTCGCAACTTGCCCTCCTATCACCGTACCCGTCTATCGACTCCCTTCTTCTCGCGCAGTCCGCTTTTATTTGTAATTTTATTTATCGTTTTCCTTTAACATTAACCGCAAACTCGATACGTACTTTATTGCTTCGCTTCTTACCGATGCTTTTATGAGTTTCGCTTACACGATTTACCTTGGCGGGGTAAATGCGAGAAACGGTTCCGTCTCCTGTATTGTCTCCTCTGTGGCAGCATTTCCCGCCGGGTTTATCCCGCCGGCTCTTCTCTTCTATTTTTCGTTCGATCTTCTCTCGCGCGCATCTTCCTCTCTACGGCACTACTACCGCTCGCGGTCTTAATAATTCCGGATGGAAATGGAATTTGCACGCGCACACGCCCGTATCCGCGCTGTCGATGCAACAGTGATGGTATAGTTTTTCGCTTTCGGCGCACGTGTAAAATCTACTATCCGCTGGGAGGTCTAGTCCTTCATTACGATCTACCATTTGCGTTGTAACGAACGAACAGCAGTTTCGCCGCGCACCGCGCGCCCTGCATGCTGTGCATACATATAGAGAATTCACGCCCGTTGGCTCGGAACCTGGCTCGGTATACATTAGTGATTATGCCGCGATATTTCGGTTTTATTGTGCGGTCTGTATATACCCCAACGAATTATTTAGCGAGTCCTGCGCTACCATACCGATCATTTATCGTTGTTATGCCGCGACAAGAGCATACATGCTATTGCGAGGGATCGTGTTATGTTACAGACCGGTCATTCGAAAACTGATCAATTTAGCCCTCCAAGTTCTCTTTACGTAGGCATAACTTGATTAATGGAACAAATTAATTAAATTATTGAATGTAGAACTAACGTAATCATGACCAGTGCAAATTGCGGAGGCAAGCAAACTACAAGGAGGCCCTAAAACCCGACTATGCGATATGTATTTTGGTCTTTCTTGTTAACGTTCTCTTTTGCCGATTGTTTTTAACATTGTGAAAGTAAATGTTAACAATTTTTTGAAAAGTCCTTTTGTATTCTCTTAAAAAGTAAACGCTCTATTCTGTGTTTCATTGATATATTAAACAAGATATATCCTTTTTTCTTCACTTCAATCTTTCATAATAACCCTCAAATTTTTCCGTCCAAAAAAATTATTTTCTCAACTGACTTTCAATGATCCTGAGCGTAATGTTTGAAGAAAGGTATTAAAGATTTTTAAGGAAGTTCGCCGAACGAGATTTTGTTAGGTACGTCGTAAAATCGGATGTTGTAATTGGAGAGAATAATGAGGGAGGATGTGCCGGAGCGAAAGGAAGGTAATAGGTATGCCGAGAGGAGGAATGCAGAAATTATGTAATGAGGGTAAAGTAGCGTCTTGTTTCAATGAGATATGCATTATCTCTCTTGTATTATCTCTCTTATATAAAATAAGAGTGTATATCGATCAATAAGTCGCAGAATACATCTTGGCGGTGTGCATCTATTTAACTTGATCGTGCTTTGTGAATAAAGGCAGACAAAAGCTTTGACTTTTTACAGCGAAATTCTCCATGATATTTTCATAATTGAGTGCTTTATCGAGAAAGAAATCAAATAAAAATTACAAGAAATAATAGTTGTTTGAGATTTCCTTAAAAGCGTGAATTTCCCTTCTTTTTAGAAGTATGCAAGCTAAATTAAAAACAATACTTTTATTATTAATATATTGTGTAGCTGTGATTTTGCAAACTAATAAATATTGATTAATATTAATTTAAAAGTGACTAGTACTCTAATATTTATTTTTATAATCCAGTATTATATCAATTATGAAATAACTTATTATTTGTCATATATAATAAAAATAAATCTAAAATTGTATGTGCGTTGACGTTTAAATACAACGTAAAATTGTAACGTTGTAATATTTAGTTCAAGTGATTAAATTATAGAGAATCTAAATATTAAATAGTTCTATAGAAGAAAAATCACAGTATCCTGACATAGAAAGATTATGAAACTTTTTTTAAACAAGCATTTAAAATATCTATATCGACACATACATATACCCTGCGAGGGATGTTGGATATTTTTAGAAGAATAAAGACTGAATTTAGAGAGAAGACGTAGTACAAAGACAAGTAAGATTTCCTTTCTACTTCGAGAAAAGACAGTAGACATCGATCATAACTTTTGAAATAAATTACTAGTCAAGTCGACGTACAATCCATTACATAATTTAAGCATGCATTAATGATTTGCTGCTGGAATAATTTATATATGACAGATTTGGCAAATCTCGATATATATCTCTCTGTCAATGTATTTGTCGATATTACAAAATACTGTTCCGGAATTTGAAACCATTTCCGTTTCAAAGTGCATGTATGTCGTTATAAGGAGACAAAGTCTTGATATTACATTTATGAGATACAGTACTATAATAATCTGACAGAATTGCACGCACCACTGCTGACATTGCGACTATTTCGCGCACGCAGAAAGCAGTTGACATTTGTAGCTTATGGCGAACATTCTCACCTGCATTCTAGAAGCGCGCTCTTACCCCTGAGGGTGTACGCCGGAACATTTATGTGAAGTAGCTTCAGAGCAGCGACTGAAACAGAAAAAGAGAGAAGCTCACGTGAGATCGCATTAATGTCAATTGCAGGTATATACGTCGTCGCTTGGGGGTGCTATCGATACGATGTCGCCGGAAATGCACGACAACGATTCCTCGAGTGTTCGATTATATTGCCTATAATAAAAAAACATAAAAAATATTTTTTCGGAATAAAAGCATAGATTAAAGGAATAGTTGCCGAAAGAGACAAAATTTTACTTATTTAAAGAAATTTATAAATGATCATATAACATTATTATCATGAAATTGTTTCCCGAAACATTTTTTTTGCGCATAATTTTGTTTTTAATTGTTCGATATTCGGTTGGTATCCGATTGAAATCAAATTTAAAAATTAATTAAAATTGAAATCATCATCATAAACTATCAATCACTATTCTAAATTTACAATAAAATACATATAACAGTACATTATTATTTTTCTGTTATTTTATGAAAGAGCCTTTTAATTATTTTATAACTCTAAGTTTCAAGTTTCTAAGAGAATGGATAAAGGAGCTGTTGCAAAGGTTTACTCTTGTTAGATCAAGTAAGATCGGGAACTCCTGAACAAGTGCTACTTCAATATTACTCGCTACCAATATGTAGCCCGACTTGAATAGAACATTTTCAAATGCGAGACTTTCTTTCACGCCTAAATCGGTAAATATCTTGACCCACTGTGCCAGCGCACAATAGAAGTATTAAAAAAACGGCACCGTAGTTACTCGACTTACCGCGGATCTTTTTATGGAAAGTATCGCACCGACCTTTGGCTTGAGCTTTCAATAGTGACGAGGGTCAGCAAAGCTTGGAAAATTGTGCCGCGATTGGATGATCCAGAGAATTGGAAGTAGAGCGTGCTAGATGCGCAAATAATGGAAGATAGACTTTGTTAGGACGTCTTTCCTACTTTACCCTTCTTTTCTACCGTCCTTCATCTTCTGTTTTCTTGACGTACTCGCGTCAAAAACCGACGATTTTTATGAAGCGTACGTTTTGAAAAATTAATGAGATCTTATATCACCAGATGCTTTTACGATATCAAATATTTATATTATTTTATTAAATTACTCTATGAAAAATTGATTGATATTGATATAAATGCCAATATTTAATTACATCGTTTAAATGCCAAAAAATTTTTTATAAAATTAATTTTTCATTAAGTATGTATTATCGCATATTTAAAATTATTCTTAGATATTTTTATACACAAAATTAATATCTTTATATATCCATCAAACAGATTTCCCCATTTTAATAATCCAGCACGTTTTTATTCCAAGTAAACTAAGAAGAAATTGCTGAGTAACATAGAAGGTCTAAACTCAACTCTTATATTTTTTAAGCGTAGCAGACTATATGTGTATGTAAAGTACATAAGTATGCACATGCAACGACTAGTAGAGGTCGGTATCTAACTTTGTCGTCATTGCCGTTGTCGTCGTCGTCGTTGTCGTCGTCACCGCTGTCAGAAGAACGGGAATGGACGTGAAGAGCAAAAAGGTTAAGAGCAAGAATTCCTAGGCAGACACGAGCTAAAATTTTCAGTACCAGATTAAATGTGGAGGCTAGAACATTCCAGACGTCGGTCTTGTCTCGTAAATGTAACCCGTAGATAGTTCATAAGACGAAGACATCGAATACGTATTAATTTACCGTAGAATAAAGTCAGGACTATATTTCGTTCATAGCAGCAATGAAAGAAATGAGAGTTTATTCCATACTCTATTTCATGGATGACAGCAAAATATCGGTACGTATAAACTTTGATAGAAGTGACTTTTGATGAAAACAAGCACTTTTTTGTCATCACTCTGCCAAAGCAAAGTGCATATTAAATTATAAAAGAAACAGTTACAATTAATGTTTACTGAATTTGAACTTTAAAATAAGCTCGTAAAATTAAACTTTGAAATTAATATTTAATTAAAAATCTAAAGAGTATCAATTGTTTATCATTTCCAAGCTACAAATGAAATATCAATGTTGAGAAATCAATAATTTATTTCTACTATCGAGCGTACTTTATAAATATATCGATATTATTAAATTCTCTAACTTCCTGTCGCGACGAAGTATATTTCATTTCTCGTCTCGCGAGCCATCCGCAAGGTCTATCTTCTTACCCTTTCGCTGGCCTGTCGATCCTTTGGAGCTTCCGATGTCTTTACCCGACATGGTAAGTACCAAAATTCGAACGTCACTTCGAAGTTTTCGCCCATCCTAGGACACGTCTAAACAGTTTAGCCAGCGACGCGCGCACGAGAAACGTCGGGCAAACCGAAACTTTCTGCGGAAACCTCACGAGCTTTCGTAATTGGAGAAGGGGTAAGAGACGAAGAAGGACTTGGGTCTGCTTCTCGATTCTGCATATACTCGCAAAGTAAACTGGTAAACTGGTAATGTTCATCTAGTGGAAATTGTTATGCCCCTGTCAGAAGCAAGCTACGGGTGACGTAGGTCCGAGGCGAATCCGAGTTTCGAGATCACCCTAAGAGGATTAGATAAGGGAGAACTGCCCACAACACACCAGTGTAACACATTGTATGCGGTTTTTAGGGCATTACGAGCGAAAATCGATGCCGTTCTCTTCCGTTCTACCGTATTTTCTGAGGCTATAACATTTATGACTTTAATCCTTATGCCGCCCCATAAGTAAATCACACGTCGTGATTTAAATTATGCAAGCATATATTACGTGAATATTAATTCTCCCCTTTTAAAGACACAATTACTCATCATATCAATTTTTCTAAACACTTTTTTCCCCCCTTAATACTCTATTGTCATATCGATTAGCGTCGGACTGCGTTTTGCGAAGCAAAACGTGCGCATAGGGTTATCCATCCACGTGATTGTCGTTGAAGTCGTTAAAATAGAACGGGTCGACGCAGTTGGAACCGAACAAAAGGGGAATAACGAACGCGTTTTACGTTAACGATGTGACGTTACGCTATTATCCGCAACTCGAGGAGAAAAATGACTCGATTGTCAATGCACTGAACGAGCATAAAACTTGTGAATATCCGATTAATTTGTAGTTTAATCGTGAGAAACGCGATGACGCGTTCAACAGCATTTGCGTCGTCTTACTGATCGTCGCCGGTTCTCGTTTCACTACGCGCGTCCATCGCCTACCTAACAATAACGTCCTCGGCTCCGGTATGTATTCTAACCTCGACCGTTGAATTACATGATTGGCTTCAAGAGAGATAAGCGACCCCTCTCTCTCTCTCTCTCTCTCTCTCTCTCTCTTTCTCTCGACAAGTCACCTTTGGTCGTGACGCCTACCAAGAGAGCGCGATTGTATTCCATCGAGAGGATCGTGCTTCGATTTGCCCTGAGAATTAATTGCACCGGGATTCGAGTCTACATAGCTGTCGGAGCCGTCGCCTCTTCACGAAACTCGCTAAGTTCGGGACAGCGATTACGAATGTAGGCTCTTCGTTGACGATAATTTAACGGTTGTACTAAAATTTGCATCGAGTATTTTGAGCAATCGATAGTTTACTTTTCCGCGATAACAATGCCTCACGGCGTCTGATGGCTCGGATCAATAAGATTAGATAGTTAAGCTTTTCTTTATACCTTTAAATCTTTTTTTCTTAGTCTTTGAAGGATATAGGACTATAAGAATATAATAATTTTTTAGTAACAAGAAATAATTAAAATAGAGATAATACCAAAAATTTTAAAAAATTAAAAGCTAATAAAAATAATTTATTAAAATAAAAAATAATGTCCTGTGACATTTAATACTATATTTATTCTTAAATTTATTTATTTCTCGTCGACTTTCTACTGTTTGTCATAAATTTTGATCTTCATTAAGAATTTCTTTATACGACATACACAATCTCACGGATTAGAGACTTTACGCGAACAATGCCACTTTATCAGTCAGTGTAACCCCGAAACTACCTTGTTCTTGCTCTAAACGACATTAAGAGACACCCTTCTCGCGTGGGCTATGTATTACCATGTTAGCGTGGGTTATGTTGTTCTTGTACCAGACAATGCAGAGAGCGCTATTTCTAAGGATATGACAAGCTAATTTCACTGTAACTTCCGCTGATATCCTTTCCGTAGACTATTTCCGAAGTTTGTAAAAGCGAAACGCAAGAATACAGAAATATGATAAACTTGTTTAATTTTTTCTTGCTTCATAAATTGTTTTTAAAAATAGAAATTTTAATTATTCTATTCGCCAAAGATGTTTAATAATATTATTTTTATTTTCGCGAAATGTTACAATTTACTTTCCAAATTGTACGGACATTGTTACCTATCGATCGAGATCCATTATTAAATTTTAACAAACCCGTGCAATCACGAGATTCAAAGTCGCATCTCCTTATCATATTTCATATCAAAAAGTGGGATTGTAGAGTTTTTAACAAGTTCGCAATAAATATGCGTGTTATAACATACTAAGACCCAGAAATGAAACCACATCATAAAGTGTGATAACTCTGCATAATGAACATATGCGCGGGGAGGAAGTGCATGGAGGAACGACGTAGAGAGTAGGAATGCCCCGTTGCACCAGGACTCTATTTTAATACTGACTTATCTAAGAGTGACGTAATAACGCACCTAAAAAAGCGCTATCGTTAAAACTTCTTGCGAGTCGGGGCAGTAGCCGAGGTATCTTTAATTTATGCAGTGTCCGCGTTTTGGATGTTACAAGAGTGAGAGAGAGAGAGAGAGAGAAGGGGGAGGGGAGGGAACGCAGAGAAAGAGAGAGAGAGAGACAGACTAGTCCTCCCGCGTTACGGTGGCTTTCCCGGAACGAAGTTGAAATTCATTATAAGCAGACATTAATTTTACGCGGATTAATAACGACGCTTCCCTGTCCTTTATCACGGGCGGAACACCGTGAGTCGGCGCCGACGCGACGCCGCGTCTCACCCTGCTGTGTTTTAATTAATTCGTGCCACGCGCACGTGTTTGTGTAGCCTGTCATTTCGTCGCAGTCTTTCAATTGGCCGAAAGAGACTGGATGAGGGATACAAAATTGTAGGGTAGAAGTCAAATACCGGCTAAATGCCACAAAAGGTACTCTGATTACAATAAAAAAATTTCATATTTATAAACTATTACAGAAGCATTATTTTAATGTATGTATATTAAGTAGCTTAAAAGATTTAATTAATACATAAGTAAGTAAGAAAGTAAAAATGTAGAGTAGGATAGATATATTCGGACACGAAATTATATCTTGGATGCACCTTTCCAGAGAAAACTATTGTTATTTAATTATTCCTTTTCAAATGCAAAATGTTCCTTTTTTTAGAATAAAAATAACATTTTTGGCGTTTATATGTCATGATTGATCTTCAGTTAATAAAACTCTCATCTATCATCCAGCCTGCTCGCTGTCGTAAATATCAAGAAACCGCTTAATAGAACGAGGCCACAAGTGCGTGATCATCAAACTCACCTCGGTAAATCGAATAATGGCTCGAATATGACATTGAGGAACCGTGTGGGCGCTCATCGTTATCGCTTCTAATAACGATGAGATAGGATCGCCTAATTCGCTGTTTCTGCCGAGTCCAACAAAACGCGCTTGTTGTTCCTCGGCGGATTTACCGCACTGCGCTGTTACTCGAGCAAACGAGTTACGATGTCGAATCGATGATACTCGCCTGCGCGTCATCGTTTTCGTGCGATCCGCCCCGAGACCCTTGCTTTTCAGAGCTATCGGCCCGTCGTCATGCCGGTTCATCGCGTGCAAACGCTTTTTCCTTTCGTGCCCTTTTGCCCGTGCCATTTTTGCGCGGAATCATTACCATAGCTACACCAGAGAGCCCCGGCTTTATTTCGAAAATTCCGTTTCGCCGAATTCGCCCATCGGTTTCTCTCTGTTTTCGTCCCGTTATATCACCGCTATTTGCAACCGCAGCAGGCAACATTATCTCGCAACTCGATATATGGATGAGCCATCACTGGCCTATTTCTTGACGGCGCCTACATAATATGTAATTACACGGCATGCAAAACGACATTAGTTATTCCACTTGCAAGATATTGATGTATCACAGTTCTTTGTTCTACCGCCTGTGCATAACAGAAGAACTGCCTGAATAATTCAGCGGCACTTTCCGCGCAACGTAATAGTCGCTTTGTCCCTGACTCCCGGCATTCGAGCGCCTCGTCTTCGCTCTCGCTCACACGATCATTGTCGTCCGGTGGCGGAAGACAGACTTGTACATATAAGCATACAAGTTCTGATCCGATGTGTGCTAATTGACGAAACAGCTGCGTCGACCGATACAAATTTGCTATGTCAGCCAAAGCAGTGCCGTTAATTTTCTCCGCATCATCAATTTTTTTCTCCACTTAACGAGAATTAGTATCTATCTCTCGAATCTTGAATCTCAATATTGAATGCATGAGATTAAGATATGTATCTCTGAGATGCACATGTATTTGCATCTTCCATAAATTGTATTCGCATCTAACAAGAGATATAGAGATATCGTTGCAATCTTTTGAGCTTTAATGTGACCTAATAAGAATAAATCTCTCTCTTTTTCTACACGTAAAATTGATACATATGAAAAACTATAACCGGGATTTTATTTTAAATAAGTAAATCCGATAAATGTTTCTTTTTTTTTACCTATACATCAATTTCAAGAAATAAAGACTTTCTATATTTTATGCTATGATAAATTTAAATTGATAAAAATTAATGAAAATAATTATATCTGTCAAAGGAAAAATTGAAAATAGTTTTCTGCAACGATATTTAGCTACAGGATGGATAATTCCACAAATCTATATATGGAGATTTAATTTTGAAGAAATTGCTTCGGACAGTCTCTTAACGAATCGGCGGAAAAAAAAACTGAGGAAAGAAAATCAGTCTAAAGTAGTTCTGTCTGGAACGCGAGATTAACGAGAATAGCAAGAACGTAATGTAAAAATACACAAGCGGAAAGAGAGAGGGCGACCGAGGAATCGAGTATAAAATTGTCCATGGTCGCGCTCGCGCGACGAGCAATAGGGCCTTTGTCTGGCGACCGGGCGGTTGAAATAAAAAATAATTAGTCGCTTTCAGCTTCTAGGCGATATAGTACCGCAAACTCCTTTGCGCCAGAACGGACGGTTAAGCTTTCCAGCTTGGATAAAGGAGGAATTAACCGTGGAAGTCCTTTATATTCGTTCGCGACGTTAAACGCGACTTCTATTGACCCGGCTTCCAACGTTCGTGTACTCCACCACACTAGATTCCCCGGCAAAACCTTTGCCCAATTCATGAAACATGATTGCATCTTTAGTAGGTAGTTAAACATGATTAATTATCAACTTTTATATATTTTTTTTTTGGTCATTAAATCTGCAGGATGAATCAAAATTATTTAACAACATAAAAAATAATACTCTCATTAAAAATTCTCATTAAAGATTGAAAAAAACTGATGTTTAACACTGTACCATTTTCACATAGTAACAAATAATAATAATGGAAATTGGCAATTAATGGTTCAATAAATAAATAATAAAATATGTAAAATTCAAATTTGTAAGTGACAAATTACATGAATTAGTAACAATATTGATATTCGAGAGAACGTATCAAGGTATCACCATGCCACGCAATAATATTTAGTTTCTCTGAATAATTTGATTATCTGAACGCTCATCCTGTCACAATAATTCGCTTGAGGATCTAGTGGTAAAAGTTATAAGTGCTCAACGTGCGCCGGTATAGTTGTTTTAGACTATTCTACTTATCACGCGAGAGGCTCGCTAACTCTTCCCGGTCGTGTGTTCCCATCGAACAAACTTTACACGTATTCCATTTTCTGTCGCTCCCGAATATGCTATATAGTTATTTTAGCGGCGATTGTTCCCACCAGAACCGTCTTCAGGCATTTGGCCATCGTCGACCAACGAAGTATGACGTACCTAATAGAACAGAAAAGCGAGAGAAGCCGCTGACCAAAAGTTTGTGCATTAATTTCTCGTAAAGTAAGGCTATTAAATAGTAATCTTCACTATTAAATTACTGGTGAAAATGCTACTTGAGGAAATATTCGCGAACAGATGGCCCCCGGAACTAATCCTTTCCCAAAGTCGAAATGTTTACAGGTTTTACACGAATTCTCGATAAAAACATTAGCGCCCGCCTGATTAATGCGTTCGTGGTTTCAACGGAGTTTTACATCGGCAGGTACAGAGTTTTACGTTACAGCGCGATGGTCACGTTCGATAACCGGCGCCAATGACAAGTCCATTTCTTTTACGAGACCGCACGTTTGATTAACCGAACTAGATTGTATCCCAATAAAGAGAAGTACCTGACAGTTCCCTTATCTTATCCCATACCACCTGTCCGAATGGGTTAAGACTCGTATCTGGTCACGCTACACGAAGTGGATGCTCTCCTTATATAGACCGTGCACTCGGAATTAAAGCCTCGGAGAATGTAAGACCGGGGACACGGTAAGGCAATGGCCGACTGGCCGGCCGGGCATTATCGTATTCAGATGAGCTTCACGTGACTGGAAGAGCGACGCTCGACATTAACGTTTCCATTACAGCGATACGACGTACCGCGGACTCTCGTCCGCGGGTGTAATCCTCGAGTTTAATTGTCGCGCCGGGGACAACAGAGAGTGGCGCGATACGTTCGCCCCTCTCATTTCGCTCTTCCGTGCCATTCCGAAAATCGCCGCTCTCTCGGGCACGATCCAGCTATGAAAAGTCCACGATTCCCGGGTGCACTTTTCACGACTGTGCATCGTGGTTACTTTGAAAGCATATTAAACGGTAAATTCAACGAAAAGCGATTTAAGCAAATTCGAATTATGGTGAAAAGTTTAGCCAAATTATAGATATGCAGTTATTTGTCGCTTTTAATTTTCCCAATTGCCAGTAGCGAGTTGTAAATTACATTAATTTATTATTAAAATAAATATATTTTATATAATAATATATTATTTTTAATAAAAAAAAAAATATTATTAAAATAAATTTGTAAATAAAACCTTTACTCTGCTTTTTCCGTTGGGCATATAAAAACATAGATTACCACATTTCTTAGACATTACTGGCTCTATCGTTTTGGTCCCTGGAGTTCTAAACTCGCCCAGCTCGCGCAGATAACCGCTGTAATATCGCGCGAACGAGGATAGAAACAAATGCCGATCGTTCGCGTTATTACAGGTAGCAGAGATATTAACCACACAGGTTTGTGCTCACGTTTCCTTTCGACGTGGATATAAACTGCGCGCGGGCCGAATGTATGTGTTTCTCGCCTGATACGATCCTCGCCCGTCTAATTACATGTATCCATGGGAGAAACGTGATATCCATAAAATTATTTCTCCTTTATTCGTCGCGGAAACGAGCGCATAATTAGACATTCAACCGCAGGAAGTTCGAGCTGATGCGACTTTAAACTGACGTCTGGACTTGCGTTTCGCCGCGGATGGAAGTAGATAGAACAACGATCGTTAACAACGGTTCCCGCACGATTATTTCGACGAACCGACAAAATAATCGTACGTACCGCGAGAATAAGTTTCCAAAGCTCTTCCAACGTGAATTCCATGCTAGCGCTCGTATCGGAGCTCCAACCTAACGTCTGCTCAAAATAACAGAAAGTTCCCATTAAAAGCCAGTAAAGATAAGGAAAATCCAGCAAAATTAGATCCACTCATCTCAAAGGAAAATTAATAACTCCGATGAAAAGATTTTTCACTTTCCAAAAAAATCTATTTTACCTCTTAATGATTGCTTTCGATCGTGCATCAAGGTGTGAAATTTCAATTTTTTTAAATTCAACGATAGATTTTATAGATTTTACGGAATATAAGATTACATATTTTGAATTGGGGGGGGGGGATATTAGATTTTCGAAATATAAGATTGCAAATAGAATCGAATAATCGATATTCTTACAACTGACTATTATAAACTAGAACGATATATTACATATCGATACTCTCTTTCTCTTATATATTCTATCTCTCTCTTTTTCTCTTTGCATCACTATCTGAGAAACTTTCTCTCGTGGTTAAACTACTTCAAAACTCAATATCGCTGTTTCGTTACAGGCCGCTAAGATACGTACATGCACGACCGCATACTGGCAGCCGCATTGCCTTGACATTGACGAATTGCCACACGCTTTGCTCTTCTCGGAATTTAAATGGCACCATCTACATATCTGAAAACGAAAGCTTCTCAGCTGGAAGACGAGAAAATTTTTCGAATGAAATTGCTTCCGAACATGCTTTATTCACCGAGCTCTTGCCATTTAATCTTTATTAATTCCTTTTTAGTCATCCTTTATCAATCTCTTATTAATCATCTTCTACTTATTGTTAGTCATCTCATTAGCGATTAAAAGCTTGTCAAACATTCTGCTTTAAATATCATAGTTAATGTCTATAATATAAATAATGAAACAATTTAGTTTATAAAGAAGCTTTTAAAACTTTTATTTGAAACTTCTTTACTTATTTCTCTTTCAATAAAGTGATAAGAAATGATGCTTTATAAATGTTTAATAAAATCACAAAAAATTACACATAACAAGAGTATATAATTAAATATTACATATATAAAGAAAAAAAGAGGTGGCGAGGGAAACAACGATGACACACAGACGAAAGGTACAATGATATAAAATAAATGAAGAGAACAAAATATAAAAGAAATAATAAAGAGAAAAGAGAATCAGATTAGAGAAGGTGGACATTGTAAAAAAGCAGAAGTTAATGGACAGCTATTGTCAGAGGAAATACGTAGATAGTTCTGCAGGAAGAGAAAACGATCTATAAGAAATCTATTAACAATTCTCGAGGGTCGAGAAAATTTTTTTTAATCAGATTGGCTCGCATAATCTCCGTTCTTTCTGATCCTTCTGATCCTCACTCGTTACTGACGAATCCGGGACATAGGAAAGATAATTGTTGCCCGCGGCTGGACAATCGTCGGATAAAGTCACCTCCTCGTCTCGTTTATTCTCGTCGTTCATGTTCGTGTGCGCGTGCGTGCGCGCGCGCACGCGGACGGACGCACACACGTTCATGGTACTTACGGTGATAAATTTGTCCGGTGATAAGAGTCCCGATTTTTGTCTTTACGACCCCCGGTGGGGCCTGGGGCGCAGGATCTGGGGAAGGAGTCACTTCCGGCTCATGGCGTGACTGCCTCGCGCCCCCGGTGCTCACCCGTGGACGGCAGATACTATGGTGGGATCTACGTATAAGGGGAGGAGGAGGAGGAGTGACTCTCCCGTATAAGGTTATACAACCCACATGTAATGTCATCGGGGCGCATTTCACCCTCGAGTGCACGGGGCATTCTCTCTCCTCCCTCAGGCTCTCTCTATTTTTCCCTCCTTTCTTTTCCGTCACCTTTTCCACGAATGGATGAGATGCTGGTTCGAATGTGTAGAGACCAGTCAATGCCGTCGGGATGGAGACAGAAGCAGGAAGGTGTTACGACGGAAATGCAGAAACCGGAGACGAGGGCGTTCCACCTTCGCCGAGTGAGCAGGTAGTTTTTCGCGTGCTTTATGACTATCGATTCTTTCCTGCCCCTGTGCTACCCGTCGCGCTCGGTGCGTCGAGACGGCTCGGGGCCGTCACGTGTTAGCTGGCGGTGCGTCCTGTCGCTGACTCAGCCGAAACGCAGCTCGGCATTAATATTAATTACCGCGGCACGAGTGCGCTCATGGTCGCGTGGGTTGGCGTTTTTCGAAAACGCTCCAACGGGCTCGCATTCGCGAATGCATTGACGATAATTGTATTTCGCCGTTACCGCAAATAGAACGCTTTGAAAAGTATTATAGTTATAATCACGCGCGTTTTAAAAATAACAAATCTGTGCGGTAAAGTTTAAGGTTGTGAAATAAATTTTAACAATTATGCCAGATTATTATTAAGTCCTTTAATTTTACAAGAGAGAGAGAGAGAGAGAGGGAGGTAAAATGCATTACTAATTGTAAGTTATGCTCCATTGATGAAATATTTATACACTCTTCTATATTTCAAAACAGTACGGATATTTCTTATGTGCAGAGTAACACAGAAGTTGGTTATGCTGGACACGTTTCACGTGTCATTCTTTCAGGTAAGGATAACGCAGCACCTCACCATTACAAAAGAAACATTTATGAGAAGGGTAACTGATGAGGAGTTTCGTACTTCCAGCGTAATGATAGGTTTCGTCGATCAATCAGATGTTAATGTTCATTCGTAACAACCACATGAATAATTCTGTCGCCGTCATACTTACTAATCCAAATATAAATTCAGCTTAACGTTGATTAGCAGAATAGAATAGTGATATAGATAATAGAACGGATGACCATAACTAATGCAAACCTAATCGACACACAAATTGTAAGTATTCACACACAATTAGAAATTTAATTTTTGATACATTTAAAATGCAAAAGAAATATTCTTAATGCTGAGGAATAAATGTGTTTTTTTTTCTATACATTTTCAAGTTTAGAGAATTATTTAGCAGCTATGTGTGCGAAAAAATGCAAATAATACAAACGAGAAATTGAACGGAAATGACAGGAAATTACATAGACTTATTCTCAGAAACTTTTCAAAAACGTAGTTGCTATTAAGCATAATGCATTGTATATAATTCATTCATGTCCCAATCTTAAATAAAAATTTTATACTATAACTTTAATAATTTTTTTGTAAATTTTTTACTATTTGATTTCCAAATGTATTAAAGCAATAATTTTCCAAAAAACTAAAGTTAATATATTGACTTTTTCTATCTTCATGAAGATGCTAATGCTTTTATATTTTCTAAAGCATTGAAGAAGAGTCTAATACATAATTTAATCTATAAAATTTTGTGGCATAATTATTTTTTTTTTAAACGAATTGAAACTAAAGTCCAATCATCTGATATTTATAAAGAGACCATCGTGGAACAAATTGACTACATTACTTCGCATAAGGGCACCATGAATGGCAAGGTACATATAACCCTTCCGTTTACCGCGATAATGGCGGTATCGAGAAAGAAGGAAGGAGACTGAAGCAGGACAGGAAGGGAACGAATAGACTGCAAACAATGGTCGACCATTTTCAACAGTGTAAACGAACTTAAATGCGGCTCAACGAGGAGTAATAACAAAAATGAAATCCGCGATAGTAATGGAAAATGGAACGGGTTCATTCGCCAGCAATGACATCTGCAGAAGAAACAAGGTTGCGGCGGTTAGCGACGTTAAAAATATATTATCTTGCCATAACAAGCTATAACCCCTTTGATGGCGCACGAGCTAGGCGGAATAAATTACTCACCACAAATGTTGAACTTTCCAGTGAATCTGATGAACTTTGAAAATATGAAATTCACATATTCTTAAATAATTTACGCTGGAGCAGAATGTGTGTGTGTGTGTGTGTGTGTGTGTGTGTGATTCTTGCGAGGTTATAATCAATACTAATTAATATCGGTTAATATATTTTTAATTTAACATCGATTGTAGGTTTCTTTCCCTGTATGTCTCAACGAGGTCACGTTAATTGTTATGACGATCAATAGAAGCGGCTTAATTTATATTAATGATTACAAACGTGAGAAGCACAAGCAAACATTTATTAAGCAATTCGTTTATTGTTAATTTGGGTCATGTAACAATCTGAAGATACTTTGTCCTTATCGGAATATTATCTTTCCCTATTATTTATGAGAGAGTTCACAGAGCTATTAACATGGGCCCTTTGTCATCCTGCGAGTTTAATATTTTTAACGGCACGGAGAGTTAGCACACAGGGGACAGCCATTATAGGAAGGCGATTTAAAAGCCCGAAACCTACGAGCCATTTTCCGCGAGAATTCGCATTCGCCAGATTACATTCCTCGGGTATACGTGCAGCTGAGAAGATTCGAATACTCGGTGCTGTTTCGCGTCGCTTCCTTAAATTGGCGATTCCGGGTGATTTGTGGAGAGCGTTGTGCGGTAAAGGCGCCTTGTAAGATCCAAGAAACCACGGTCCACCGATCACCATGGTCCTTAGGGTCGGCGACGTAACGATATTACCATCGCTTCGCGTGTCGAAAGTGGTTTTAAAAAAGAGAGAAAAGAAGAAGAAGGAAATCTCGGTCGCGTGATTAAGTTTCGCGCCTGTCAAGGAAGGGTGATATTATATTGTCGTGTGATTTCACGTGCTTGTGCCATGGAGTCGCGCGACTTTTCGAGTGTTTTTCACCCACAAGAGACGACAAGTTTTCGAATGCTTTCGTGCAACGTTCTATCCTCGCCACTGATCGCTCGTCGCATAGGGTATCCGCCCGACCGATGTCGCTCAATGCATTTGAATATTTAATGAGGGATCACGGTAAACAACCGCATATTACTCGTTGACTGTGAGCACAGCCGTATTGGTAATACCGCGTTTATTATTGGTAATACAACGATGTATCGCGATAATCCTTAATTCGGCATCCGATATATTCGGAAGTTCTCTGCGAATTTTAAAGTTTTTCATAAAAACATCATTAACAATGCTCGTTAAATGTATAAATAAAATGTAAATTTTAGAAAATTAGATATTTAAATCGAAACGTCCGCAGGGAATTATAATCAATTCGTTAATTAA
Source organism: Tetramorium alpestre (assembly GCA_021460005.1). NCBI lineage: Eukaryota > Metazoa > Arthropoda > Insecta > Hymenoptera > Formicidae > Tetramorium > Tetramorium alpestre. The sequence continues at coordinate 191,601 of JAJVSH010000091.1, forward strand.
TTTATTATGCGAAATTATTAATTTATTATTATGCATTTCTGTATGGCATTAATATCAGTTTTCGAAAATGATTTTAGAAACAAAGACAGCATTGCGATTATTAATACGCACTGTGTAAAATTAAATTTTTGTTCAGTTAATATCTCTCGCAAGTATTATATCGCAGACGTAGTCTATGTATGTTGCATGTCTGATTTAATATAATTTATCGATTGAAATACGCGCAAAACGTGTGTACAATTAGAATAAGCCACATAGTGGCGAATGCATGTTTTATATTCAAGCATAATTTATATTCATGCGAATGTGTTTATATTCCCATTATTGATAATAGCGATTCCTATCAATGTTTCAATAACATACAATATCAATGCCAATACAAAATCCATAGTTTTTTGTCCGATTTTTTGAGCTTTTCCAATTGATAAAGCATAAAAAGAATTGTGATCGAAATAAATAATGTTAATAAGATCATCTTCACAGAAAAAGAATGTGCGAATAAATTACAATCTAAATATCACTATATGTTGCTCGTTCGACTAGCAAACGTTTATTAAGCATTGGACAAACATACTTTAATAGCTAACTGTGATCGTCTATTATAATAGTTTACAAATTTCAATTTATGTTCATGGTCATTGTTATTATAATTAGTATCAATATCATTTTCAATCGATTATTATAGTAACATACAACATGCTACATGTTTACCATTGTTATCGGTAGTGTTATCATTTATTATTATTGTCGTATTATTTATTCTATCGTTATTATAGAAATGTGGTACGCGCGTAAGGGAACTAAATACAATTTCATTTGTACATATTCTAAGTTGTTAATTGAAAAATTATTATTTAATAAACTTTAATGTTATAAAAACATTGAAATAATTTTAATCAAAATAAATATATTCTAATATAATATAATTTATGAAAATCTAATATTATATAATTTATGAAAATCTTTTCTCCTATAGTCCTTTATAATCATATATTCTTCGCTGCTAGCATTCTCGGATGACCGACTTACAGAAAGAAGTCGTCAAACATATGGCTTTACTTTCGCCGAACAGACATCGTCCATGAAATTCGGGATTATTCTGGACCATGGCCAGATTCCGCCCTTCGTTCCACGGGCGTTTGCGAAATACTCGTGTCTTTTCGCTTACCGGTACCTGTTTCTAGCAAAGATTGGTGGTCGCGCTTCATAAATTTCAACCATAATATTCTCACATTTTAGAAAAATTTTGTCGGAAACCAACAAGTAGACGAGGCATCTTGAGAGGTAAATTTTTATCCTGAGAAGGGCAAGAGCAGTGCTAGCACACTGAGCGGCGTGTGCCGGCTCTCATGAAATATGAAATTTCTCGCATCCGTTGCAAATCACGGAGCACCCCTAAAAATTCAGCGAAATGTTACGGACGGGAGCGCCAGACAAAAGTGGTTCTTTGAAAACTGAGAGAAAAGAGAAAACTCTCTTTCTCTTCTTTTCTTTTTCTCGTTACATGACATGAACTCTCCTTGTTACGAAACACAAAACGAGCGTCAAATGAAAACGAGTCACAAATTACGTGCGAAAATCATATACTAAACTACTAAAAAACAAAAATCACAATAATTAGCAAATGCAAAAATAATTAAGAGAAAAAGATTAGTAAAAAATTTTTTGATGCGTTTTAATTCATCATAAATTTTATTACGTTTTACCTCTTACGTTTAATAAACATATATATGATGTTCGTGAGGTCCAACTTTGGACTTGAGCGATAGTCATTATTATGCATTTGCTTTTGCCATTATGTCATTAATATTTAACAGTTTGAAAATTTGTGGAAATTTAGGAAGAACACATGCTGTAAACGAGTCGTACAGAAACGCATAGCAAATATAAGTAGTTTCGCGTATGTAGGATAATGTTTTTTGTCGTCTAGCCTAATAATTAGACACATAAGCAACAATTTTCGCGGGAATTAAATACGGACGCGCGGTGCGCCAAAGTCGGATTCGGCATAAATAACTGGGACCAACTAGAGCTCCCGTTTATATCCTGTTACGAGTAATTATGCGAAGGGTTTAAAGTATATTCCCGCGTGTTCTGTTCGGTCGTAGATTCAAATTTGCCCGGTGCATTGTACAGCCCGCAAAAAGTGTTATGCGCCGCTGCTACCGCGACGAGAAAAAATAAGAATGCGTGAAATTTACATTTTACGTATCACGCTTTTGCACTCTCGGTCTTCTTTTGCCACCGTGCACTTCCAACATTACGCTGCTCTCGTCGTTGTGGTCTCCGCGCTGGGAAGTATTATTTCTAATTACACGGGAATACGAATATAGCGCGATGCCGTTTTGCGCGGCAGCTTAGCTTCCGGCGAATCGTTGCTTACACGAAAAATAAAGCGTATCTCCTGAGAATTATATTTACAGAAGCAGCTATAATTAATTTTAATTAACCACATATACATGTCTGAAAGATATATAATTCACTTCTCTCTATGCCAATTAACTTGGAATTAAGTGAGATGCAAAGATATCCACAAATAAAAGTTAAAGAGTTATATCCTCTTAATCTTTATGTATCATATATTTTTTTATTTCTTGACTTAATCCCTTATATGAATCTCTCTTACATTTTACCTACATACTCATATCGCAAATGTGAGACAGAATTAACGCAAGTCGCGCAACTTGAAATTGACACAGTATACCGAAAGTTCGATCGACTTCGGGCTACATGATTGTGATATAACTAGGCTACACGAATTCGCGAAACATCTGTTTGCGTGACGGAATGGATGAATCGCGTAATCACGTTTGCGCGAAAGAAATTTAAGTGTCTCGAACGACGCGACGAGAAATTGAAATGGGAAACAGAAATGCTTTTGGCCGAGACACGATCAGAATGAAAATCTGTAGAAAGTCTCTGCGACTCTGCGGAAAAACGGGGAGAAATTAATTCGCGCTGCCGGAGTCAGTCTGAAAAAACACAGACGCGGCAGTGCCGCGCATACGACGGAGAAAGGTAAGGATTTGACGCGAAAAGCGTAAATTATTTTTCTGCCGAGACAAACGGAGTCGCTCCGAAATTCGCAGAAAACTTGGGATACCGCTGACCCGTAAGTTCGTCGATTTATTTCTTCGTCGGCTACAATTTGCGACGCGGAGGCTATTACGGAAAGCAGCCTGGAATATATGTATACAACTGTGGAGATAACGCTCCAGGAATATATTTACCGGACTAATTCGGAGCTCCTCTGTGACGGTCCTCCATACATACGTCTCGCCGCACGGAGGAATGCGGTCGAAAGAAAATAGAGGAATTAATTGGAAACGAGAATGCATGCCTGAGAAAAAGGAATGGAGAAAGTAAGCCAAGTCCTTTGGGATTCAGGCAGTCAGCGTTACATTTTAAACTCCGTAACAAGATCTGGGCACATTCCGGCGGTTCAGGGAAGCTCGAGTGGAATTTTCCGTGATGGCGATGGAAACGACGAAGATGGACCACGAGCAGATTCAGTTTGGCATGTTGGTCGATAAAAACGAGGTGCTGAGTTTGACGCGCGTATTTGTTAACAAAAAAGTTGTTAAAGGATGTGTGGGCGCGCGTTGGACTGTCAATTTTAAAATGAGCTCTCTCTCTCTCTCTCTTTTTCTTTCTCTCGCACGCGCGCGCTTGGTGATTGTTTCCTACGATTGGGGATTGCAAATTCCCATCAAAGGATTAAATATATTTTCCCTTCCGATACGAGAAACGGAATAATGCACGTGGTGTGAAATGAACGGTTTACTTATTTACTCTAACGTGTATAATAAAGAGGCGTTCCGCTATCGCGTGCGCGAATTGTTTCGTCGTTAATCGGTTCCTTTCTTAGCGGGATTATCCCCCGCATTATATACATATATATATCGCGTAACATTAGAGTGTAACTTACTCGGCAAACAGCGTAATGGAAATATAATCCGAAGGACTAAAGCCTCCGCAATCCCACCGAAACGAAAATACCTCCGCGAACATGAGATCACCGAGTTCCGTTTTTCCTCTCTCTTTTACTTGTCCCTTTCCCTCTTTCTCCCTTTCACTCCGTCCTCCCCGCTATTTTTCTCTGATCCTGGACGCGGGTGGAAAATTATACGATCCAGGCCATAGGAAACGGCAGAACTCGATTTACATACCTCGGTGGACTGGGAATCGCGCGCGGATCAAGTTACCGAGGTGGGCCGACGAGCGAACGAGCCGGCTTAATTAACCACGTGCGCGAATCGCGAGTGACACTGCGCGTGTGATGCACACTTCGTTAAATTTTATTCGTCGTAATTGTACGACTGTGTTCTATCACGCACTGTCAGTGTCACCTTTAATTACATCGTCCGTCCTACCGGCGCGGCGCCGCCGTCGAATTGCGGAACCCCTGCTTTTCGACAGATAGACCACCACGAGACGGAACGCTGAAAATCGCAGATGGAAGAGAAGGAAAAGAAATAACGGTATCCGATTGTGAGATCAGGCACACGACTGTGCGAGCAGGCGGAGCGAGTTTAATACTCTTGTCGTGTGGTTCTTCAGTCGAAACGCGCTCGTTAGTCGGATGTTAATGAGCGGAATCTTCATTAGACCGTTTTATATCGTGTGTCAGTCGTTCTGTGGAAGTCGATACAAAGTTGCGCTGATATTATATACGTGCGTAACGAAGATCCGTTTAGACGTAATTAATTTTGGCACTATCAATCTCGGCGTTATTTCAAAGTTTACTACGGTAAACACTAATTTCGTGATGTAATTTCAAAAATCGTAAATCGTACCTCGAGTCATGAAAACGATTTTAAACTGGCCAGACGACGGTAACAGAATTACATTGCAAATCGATATTCGTTAATCTGGTTTAAACGTGTAATGTAATACAGAATGAAGCAATTTTGCGATAATCTAAAAATAGTGCTCAATAGCATACCGCATGAATGTCGTCGATTGATTTTTAACTACGATTCTTTGTACGTTTCTTGTCATCTTGATATATCGTCTTCGCTACATCAGGTCTTTATTAGTAGAGTTCTCGCAATCAGTATTCTGTAAGAAGAATGCTCTTACTTATATCGTTAATGCCAATTTAGACATTGATCATCAACGCGTGTCACAAAAAGATGAGTTTAACACAGATACACGCGAGAGAAATATAATATAGGCTTGTTCGAGCAATATCCGTTCAGCTTCGTTGTTTATTTGTGGGGAAACGTCAAGCGCGCTCGCGCGCGAGCAAGCGCAAATTGCTTTAAATTGAGTTCTGACAAATTCACCGATAATTTTGCATTCCGTTACACCCTTTTAAACCCGTCACTTTGTTTCACCATTAACGTCGTTTCGCGTGACAACGTTATGACATTTCGTTTCCCGCGGAATTGAAAATTACTACCGCACGAGCGCCGGGCTTAAACGACCCCGGCGATTGCAACCTGAATACTTTATATAATGTCAATTATTTGGTCGTGGATTGGCAAGCGTATCGATTTTGTCGTCGATTAAAGCACCGATGCGAGTTCGATCCCGCGATTTGAAAGCCGCGCCCGTAATGCCATGTTCGTAATGCGACACGAAATAGTTCTCAGCGTCGCGTTTGGCGGAAATGAACGCCTTCGATTGCTCCACGATCGCGAAATTTTCTCGCGGAGTCGTTAGATCGAGACTTAAATTTACCTTCTCTACGAAAGGAGCTTTACGGCAGGCAGAAACGGAAAAGCGAGGGGAGGGGAGGGGAGGGGGGGGGGGGTAACAAAGTACGGAACTGGTGAGAAAAAAAGTAGGTTGGTTGGGAGTAAAAGTCGGAGATATAAAATATGCAAGCGTAACTATTCGTATAATGAAAGAAGTTACCGATAAAGACGGCGGGGGCTGACTTTTAAACTGGTGCCATTAGCATCCCGGAAGTAAAAATCGCGAGAATTAAATCCAACGTGGATCCCGTAATGTAGTATTATCGTCAAAAGTTCCTCAGCCATTATTATCGAACGCGCTCTTTCGTCCACTGATTATTATTCAATGACGAGGCTGCAAGATTCCATCATAACTCGTTATTTTTCTTACGTTTTAAAAATGTAGCGTAAAACAGAATTTTACTACAGTAGAGCGCAATAGAATTTTACTCGCTCCCAGTACAATTTTATACGAGAATAAAGAAAGGATTTAGAATCGTTATCAAAAAGATTAATCTATACAATAAGAATTTCGCGAATATTAAAATTGAAGTTAAAACAATTTTTCTCTTGGACATTAAATAATTGCTCTCTCCCATTGATGCGCAGAATCGATTGGTATATTTGCAGATATACACACACTGAGATTATATGGTAAATGAGAAATAGATAATTTTGAAAGATACAAAGAGTTAATGGAATATATTTCCCCAGAAAGCAAGATAAAAATGAAATTGACAATGAGATAAAAATTTTTGAAACTGGTTGTACTCCAATTATCTTTTTTTCAGTAAGAAGACGAAACTTGTGCTTGACCAATCGAGGACATTTCGTTTCCGTCTCGAGTAGGTCGAAACATCGGGGGAAACGACGATAGAAAGTGCTGAGATCGCACTTGGTCGAGCGCCTTTTCACGAAAGCTAAGGGAATAAACGCGATAAAGAAAGAAGCGAGAGGAAGGGAGAACGTAGATACGACAGATCAGAGGTGGAGGAAGCTATTAGAGTGTACATTTAGCCAACGAGAATTTGACGATACCGCTTCACTCTAGCAAAAGCTTATGTCAGGGTAATTACTGAAACTGCGATTTGCAATCGATAGTTTTTCTCCTTCGCAGTGAAGAAACTTCTTCGAGACTTCTTTTTTTTTTCGTAAAAGAAAATAAAAAAAAGACAAAGTTTGAAAGAGAAAAAGAGGGAGACAGAGAAGAAACCAACGTGTAAGCACCTTTCAATTCTTTTCTAATTGTAAGAGATTTTTAAAACTGATTTAATTTAAAAACAGTGCCGCACATATTATTATACGTATAAAATTGCTATAAAAATAATACTTTCTTTACGTTACGTTATAAAAATAATTACAAAAAGTGGTTTACATTAAAATAAAATATTATGTGAATGCTTCCATTTTCGAGCAAAAACTAAAGCGTTTCATAAGTGCTCGGAGTTCTCGTGGTTTGTCCAATTGTTATCATACGATAGATTTGATAACATCAACCTAATGGTATTTGCGGGTTAGCTTAGTTTTTCTCTGTAAAGTAGAATATGATAATACAAAATGAAAAATGAGAAAAAACACGATGCGGGGCGGAAGGTGGAATTTGCGTGCTCCGGGACGATTAGCGAGGAGGAAGTTTCCGAGCAGCGACAGCGACCGTCTTGGACGCATGCTACGAGAGCGGTAACAACAACGGCAATGGTAACCGCATCTGCCAGCAGCATCCGGTAGTCACGAAACAGAGCAAGCCGGATGAAAAAAGAATGAGTTAGAAATAATTAGCGAGGCTCCGTGGGAGCACGTGCGGTCGGCCGAACGCACCCATTTCGTATGAAAAATTAAGCGTCTCTCGCTTCTTTCGCGCTCGCTCTATTTCTATGTTCTCGAGAATACTTTTTATTTCGACCGACTATGCACGTCCGCGGATTTATTCTTCTCTCTTCGGTCTCTTTTTCATCGCCGCCGCCGCGCCGCCACCGAAGCTCCGGTTTTCCCTTTATTGCCGCGCCCAATGTTCGACGGTCTCGCGTGCCCCGACGAAATTTAGCCGCGCCGCGATCCCCGATAGGCTCTGTAATTATCCCGTTTTATCTTCATCAGGCGAACGGACTGGCTGCTCTAGGGAGGCGGCGAGTCGCGCGGCCGAGGAAGCGATATAACTCGCCTCGTTGGAGTGCGTTTTCGATTTAAGTCCGGCACGCCTGGACGTTTACATTCTCGCTGGCGAACGAACGGCGAGAGAATTTCAAAACAGTTTGCCACGGGTCTGGCCAGAGGTGCATTTACACGTATTGGACAATTTATAGCGATAAAGTTTGCACGCACGTATATCAAGATACTTTTTGATTTCTTAATTTTACTGATTAATTACTGTTATATTATTATTCTTATAAATAATAATATCCATTTTTCTAAATATTTTTCTAAATACTAATGTAACCAATCACATCGTACACACCATATTAATTATTTTTCATTTCATCCTTTTCTTTCCTTTTCGCGTCGTATGACTTTATCGGCAACTTCTTGCATACTTATGAATGACAATGTTGCAAATCCGCCTCTCGTATTAAAGCGAGCGAGGAAATTTGTCGAGGATCCTTCGCGATAGCCATCCGGATAAATCGGCCCCCGCTCTTTAATTCATCTTCGTTACGCGCGTCAATCATCCAGCCGCGCTTCCTTCGCATGCCTTCATTTTTCACCTTTTTTTTTCTCTGCGACCCGATCGATAAATTACGGCGCGACACTCGGTAGTTCCGCTCCTTTGACATATTTTCATCGCGCGCGAAGGAGTTAGCCATCAATATGAGAGCCCGCGAATGTTCAGCGCGAGAAGCATGGATTTTTCGCGCGGAACTTCCGCCCGCTCTTTTTACGCTCTGCGCGACATTTTTACATGCCCGTGTGCTTTTTCTCTGAAAAACCGAACCGTTTCTCACTAGACATGAATACGAGACCACGCAGAAAAATTCAAATTCCAGCAACCTCCACGCCGGGAGACGGGAAATTAAGTTTCGCGCATTTCTGCATCAGCTTTATTACATCGGGGCGCGAAAATGCATACGGTATTGTCGGCGGAATGCCGGAATGCCCTGGGGCGCATCGCTGTATTTTCTTCTCCTTCGAACCGGGCGCCAGTTTTCGGTCTTCGATTTTTCGATTTGAAGGGCTTGTCGACGCGAGCACTTTATAATGTGAGTGTGTATCGTTTCGGGCGATCGCTTAATTCGCGCTCCCACATATGTTATGTAACTGAACACACCTGTTGACATAGTTCTGATTTTCGGTATCATAAGAACTACTTTCTCGATTTCAGTGACGCGTTCTAATCTCCGAGACGTCAGAAATTTGAGAAATAAACGTTACTTCTTTATTTCCGAATGATTAAACATTTGTATGCACGGCCATACATAATGTATAACCGTGTATCGATCGAGATATATGTATGTACGATATTGCTACCATGTGAATACGAGTATCCGATAATCTCAGTTTCGTGATGCATTACGATAGAACTCGCGCTGTTAAATGACTTGCTCGTCGCTTCCTAACCGTCGTGAATCGGAGAACTTTGTGCACTGACCCGCGCGTTTGTACACACGCGCGGTGTCGTGTGTCCAAAAGCCTTGAGACTAAACAAACAAGACGAAAACAAATTGCCCATAGGAAATTTAATTACCAACCTCTCTCCGACGTATCTTCTCTTGACACCCAAATAGCAGACACACAGGGTTGTTAACGTTCATATGTGCATCAATTGCTTATTAATATTAGGATTAACAATTTGAAAGACTAACATCGAAGCAAAGCACTTATTGTATATAAAAATTATCACAACAGAAAATAAGAATTTGCAAAACAATTCACAATTATAAAAAATATAACTGTAAAATGAAATCGAAAAAGTAATGAGTAATAGACATTCATAATAAAGAATCTAATATTATAGGTGAAAGCATTTATCTATAGCAAACAGATTTATAAAAAAAGTAGCTTTTTATACTTGAAAGAAGTAAGAAAGTTTTCTGAATTAATAGAAGTTTACATCTGCGAATGAAAAAGTAAAAAAATTGTCACAGTAATTTAAGCAATCTAAGATATCACAGATTGCTGCGAACCATTTCTTCTTTTTTCATTTGCAAATATAAGATTCTATTAATTCAGAAAACTTTGTCACTTCTGAATAGTATTTTTCTTATCGAATATCTCCTTTAAACACAAAAAGTTAAAGATTTTCCAAGAAACTAAAAATAAATATAAAATATATTTACAAATGTTGCTAATTGTTTTTAAAAATTATTAACCAATACATTTCCATACTTCTGTTTTTTTTATAGTTTAATTACGCTATCGCGATCTTCATGGACGACTTATCTCAGAAGTTTTCGACACCTAGGTGTTCAATGCATCTTTTATTTATTTATGCTAATAAAGTCAACGTGAGCACACATTTTGTATATGTGTACAGACTTCAAGTTCACGATTTTAAAATTTTATATTAGGTACATCGTGGTACATACGCTCTCCATATTGATATGTATGGGGCGATGCACTTTACTCTCTTTGGTTGAAACGCTTTTCATTTCCTGCTGAGGATACAACCGATATAAAAAAAGCTCTCTGTACGATTCCCGAGAAAGAACGTAGCAGTATCTTTATTATTTTATCAGCTCGTTTCTGCGTTCTCGTATTCCTTTGCATCTACATTTGAGCTTTCTCACGAATGATCATGGAAATTATTAATAAAATCGGAATAAACAGAATACTTATATAACATTATTCGCAATTCATTGTCATAATTTCTAGTTATCAATTAACTTATCTACATTTATTGCAAAAGTAATTTCAATAGATAAACATTCGCCGGTTCTCATATTTGGCCCATGTTTATTTTATTATATCATTCTTGATATTCGTTTTACGAAGTCTACGTTCTATTTGATTCTTCATTCGTGAGACGTATATGTCAAACTTTACTGTCGCGAAATTTCATAACCGCAGACCGTTATTTCACGTGTCGACGTGACGGAGGCAAAATCTCAGGTGAGCTCCGTAGATATTTGCCGCGGCAGTAGATATAGAAAGCATCTTCGCGGTTACTTAATCTCTCGCCGATCGTAACCTTTTAACCGCTCCCGAACTCGTTTCGTCTCTGCCCATTTAATTTTGACTTTTACACCATTTGCCTTGCCTTAACGTGAGATTTTTATTCCGCCGCGGTATAACGCTCGCTTCTCCGCCGCTTCTCCCTCGGCCGCCTACCGGAACGTAATAAATCCCAGCACTCTGCTCTCTTACTCAACGCGCACCCTCGACTCTCTCTTTTCCTTTCTTCCTCAAGTTTCTAATTCACCCTCGTTTGACTTCTATCTTTTTTTTGCATTGCGTGTACCCTCGTTGAAATTATGATAACCGGGAAAGAACGGGTGGAATGTAATTAGAAACAGCGTCATTTTTAAACCGTTCCTCATGTTCCTTGCTCTTAAAACAAGCTCAACCATTTAGCTTTTTGTCCTCGTTAGAGTACGCATCCAGATTGGAGGCTAGAAGCGAGAAAGGAAGAACAGATCATCGAAAAAAGAAGAACGGCATAAACGAGATGGGGAACGGTCATTTGGCCATTTGGAAATTACAAGAGCTATCAAATGCTTGGGTATAGAACGCTAAAGGAAACTTTAGCGTAGAAACGGGTAAGCTTATAGCTAACTACGCTACATGTATGTCAGTGATTCTCAAAGTGCTATTTGCCATCTACTTGCAATTTGAATTTTCTAGCCAACAAATGAAAAGAAAAAAAGGAAAGCTTTCTGAAAATCCTGGAGGCTTCTCATTAAAGGCTGCTCTTAATAATAAAGAGCATTAATGCAAGATTACAGCATTTAATACGAAAAATATCTTTTATTAAATTTTTAGTAATGCTTTCTAGTAAATTTTGTAAGCTGATTAATTTTCTTTCTGTTCGTTTTGGTTAGTTTATGCATAATCAAACATAATTTTTCGCGATTAAAGAAACACGATATTTAAAGAAAAGAAAAATGCGCATCACAATTTTATTACCAAGTGTCTGGATTGTTAGGAAACACAACTGTTTCTCAGACGCTGTTTTCGCAATGAATTATGCAAGTTACGCGTATTCTTATTACGCGTTTGTTTTTAAAGCGCATTATCCCGAGACGCGTCATAAAACTTGCGCTTTATCGCGCACCAAATTATGCGCCGCGTCGTGAAAGCTTTAAATAAATTTATATATCTCGCGGCGGCGGAATCGAGATATTAAAATTTGAGAACCCCTACGAGTTCTATATCGTCTGCAACGTACGCATCTTCGGCTGTTATGCTTTTCGTAATAGACCCATTGAACTATATATACCGTAGCCAGAGGGGCCTAACTAATGACGACGATCTTGAACCCGACTGTTAAAGACAGGTCGTGAGGAAAGCGAAACTATCATCTACAAGCTTGATTGGTGTTCTACATCAAGCCTGAGTTTATAATTCATACGTATAATGTCATGATATCAGTTTGCGAACGCTCTTGACATCACTTCGAAATACCATACGTTTTATTGGTTCTGGTAATTTGTCTGATTTGTGGTAAAATTGAGTGGCGTCAAGCACGCTATTATTAAGTTATAATTTCAATAGCGATATTTTATTTGCGATATTATAGCTGCGTAACTCGATGAAAACTATCGTTTCTGATTGCAATTCTATCCAAGTCGGATTATTCCATGTAATTACAAATTATGGCGAGAGATGGCATAGCTGCATTTCACACTGAATTTACTCGTGTTTATTTAATTACTTCTCACTCTGCACTATATACTGATGACAATTTTACTAATTTCTAATGATTATTACAAATAGTATTATTATTTCGTTCGTATTAGAAAGGAATAATGTAGTAAAGTTCATTTAACAAATTAAGATAACAACTTTTATATTTCATTGATTAAATAATAATATCAAGTTGATAAAATATAAAACTTTATATTAGTATAATAGCAAAACACATAAAGAATAGATTGTTATTATATGGAGAGTACAGAGATACATTTAAAAATTATCTTTATTGTATCTTTATTATAATCATTAAATTTAAATAATACAACTGAATAATGCAAACAATATTAAAATCTATTTTATTTTTAGTGTGAATCTGCAATAATGTAAAGCTACAATATATTAAAAGATTAAAGAATAATAAATAATACGTTTTGTTTCCATATATACTTGTTTCTCTAACAGATGGAAATATATGTAATATATTTATAATGAACAATTCAGTCAACAGATGTTTCGATGTGACAGACTCGCTGCGCGATAGTTTAAAAAGTAAGTATATATGATATGTAACTCAATCGGATTTTCATCACGGTTTTAGCGCTTAAGGGATTTTCACGAGCGAGACCGATTCTCGCGAATGGCCTTTCGCAGTCTTTGTGGCTTTCTCGAAGCACGTGCTTAAAATACAGCGCGGTAGTTAGCATCCTTAGGGGTGAATAAAAAAAAGAAGTCATCGTTGAAAGAAAGAGAGAGAGAGAGAGAGGAGGAGGAGGAGGAGGTGAAAAGAGGATGTTTATCCTTTAAAGCAGATATAGCAGAGGGACAAGCACGCGTTCACGGGATGAGACCGATGTGCGTTCGTGCGCTCGAAAGCGCAGCAGCTCGCGTAAGTGAAAGCACTCACCCTCTTGCCTCAGCAGCATCACGAGGAGCAGCAACATAAAATCCATCGCTCGGTGGCGCTCGCGCACCCTCCGGTCCACGATTCGTAATTTTCACCCAGTTTCCTCGACGATTGGCGGCGAACTTGCCAACAATTATCTTCTTCCTGATGTCATAGAAACGTAGCGAAATAGTATTGAAAAAAACGAAAGCGTTTGTCCACACGCGGCGTAGATTTAGCTGGTAATTCCAATGAGCACCCCCCCCCCCCTCCATCGGTTCACATTAGAAAGATTAATTTGATAACAATTTGATTTTTATTTGAATTTACCGGGATGTTCAGAATCGACCTGGTTTTTGGTAAAAAATTTAAAGCGCAATCTCATGTCGATTATTTCATTTTCATTTTACGAAATTGATCATAAAATCTATCGAGAGCTTAATTGAGCATTTTCAATAAGTGGATCAACGGGATAATTATGTAACATAAAAATTAATGATTATCTCTCTTAATTTTCTGACAGTTATTAATTACACACTCATTATTTTCTAATCTCATAATAACTATTTAATCCTATTTTATAGATAATGAAGCATATATGCGATAATTATCGTGTTGTCCCATTTATACGAAATTGCCAGCTACCCTGTTTGAATTTAATCACCATTCACGCATTAGTTGGTGCGAAGGCGCGTTCACGGCACGGTTTGTTCGAGCGAAAAAGAACTGTGCATGAACATCTATAGCGTTAGAGACAATTGCAGAATTGATAGCGAAAAAGAAAAAAAGAGAAAAAAAAATAGGCGAACTCGCCAGGCACGCGCGAGAATGCCCATCGCGCCGGTCTTAATTAGCGGCGAGCTCCTTCGTTATTCCACTGTCAATTAAATTTAATGATTGCCGCGGGTTATTGTGTTTTCATTGTGCGTCTGACCCAGGGAAGAAACGTATACGCAGTTGAGGGACGACCCCCTTATCCCGCATATATTTGCTCGCAATTTATATTTACGCGCTCGTCACGGCGCTTACTCTCTTTACCCAAGAGATACTTGGATTGGTTGTCAGTTGAAAATGAGGCATCTGAAAGAATCTAATCTGATATCCGTAGATTGACATTACCCGCGTCTTCATCCTCTAGTGCGCATTCTTGTGGGAACTGACCTTTCGCGACATTTTTTCTTTTTGCACCGTCAGTTAGAAATTTTTCACGACTGAAAGTTTTCCCTCTCTTTCTATCCTCTCTCTTTACTTTGCTAAAGTAAGGCGCTAAAAGCGCTCGCTCCGTACCGAGTCGAGTGCTCTTCATCTTCGAAGCTTTCGGTCGAGAAATTCCGGTAATTCCACGTGGCCCGCTGCTTAACTGGATTTCTCCGTCGCGAGTAGTCGTAAGTCAAAGTGCAACGCCTTTTAATTCGCATTTGCGAGGAAAACGGCGTGCTTCTCAACAACCGACCACCGTAAAGATGGAACCGAATTAATGAGCGAGCATAAAAATTGCTGAGGCGCATGAATAAAGCAGACGGCGCCGCGACACCCAAAAATAGAAACGACCGAGCAATCCCGCATTTCTCTCCATCCACATTCCACTCAAAATGAGCGAATTAATCTCATTAATAATTACCAGCTGTCAAGACAGCCGGAAGACCGCCATGGCAGTACCGAACGCAGCTCAATTCGTGCGGCGCAGTACCCCCGAATGAATTCATAACGAATTTCAGGGATAATCCTGGGACTGAGCGGACGGGAAATCTCGGGCGAGCTCTTGTCTGAATAGCCCGAATCAGTCGAGAATACTCGGCGATTTGACGGGGTTTTCGCGGGGGGGGGG